>JAPEBW010000731.1:0-40401 GCA_027405785.1 Ophiocordyceps robertsii
CGAAACCTCGAACTGAACATCTGTCAGCCTCCAACGACTAGATCCTAAAAATAGCGGATTACCCATTCGACACACTACCAAAATGGTGCGCACTGGCTGTCATTGTTTAATTTACGTCTGTATGGGCTTGAAAAGAGACTGACTTGGCTCCTAGGTTGTTCTGGCGGCTTCCATCTGCACCCGCGGGGGCAAGGCTGTCCTCTCCAGGCAGTTCCGAGAGATGCCACGATCGCGGATAGAGGCTCTGCTTGCTTCCTTTCCCAAGCTCGCCGACAGCGGTACACAGCACACGACTGTCGAGCAAGACAACGTTCGATTCGTCTATCAGCCACTTGACGAGCTCTACATGGTCCTCATCACCAACCGCCAGTCCAACATTCTCCAGGACATCGACTCACTCCACCTGTTCGCCCAAGTCGTCACCAGTGCATGCAAGACACTCGACGAACGCGAAATCGTCAAGAATGCCTACGAGCTTCTCAGCGCCTTTGACGAGCTGGTGACCCTGGGCTACCGCGAGAACCTCACCATGAGCCAGATCAAGGCATTCCTCGACATGGAGAGTCACGAGGAGCGCATTCAAGAGATCATTGCTAGGGTATGCATGACCCCCTCGGTGCGCCATGCCTGGGGAGCAAGCACTTACTTGCGCGCTACAGAACAAAGAGCTCGAGGCCACGGAAGAGCGGAAGCGGAAGGCGAAGCAACTCGAGATGCAGCGAAAGGATTCGGCCCGTAGCGGTCGCGGAGGTCTCTCGAGGACGCCCGTCTACCCGACATATCAGCCGCCTTCGCGGCCGACTGCGTCCGACGGTTACGACACATATGAGGCTGAAAAGAACAGGGCCTACAACAAGTAAGCGCCATCACCCCCACCACCTATGGATGTGCTCCTAACGCGACTGTCAAGACCGTCAGCACACAAAGGCAAAGGCATGCAGTTGGGCAAAAAGTCCAAGACGACAGACATGTTTGAGAGAGTTCGTGGCGACATGGGCGGCGAGGCTGACAACGCCCCCCTGGTGGCCACCTCGCCAGCAGCGGCCGAGCCAGCCGAACCCCGTATGTCCTCGACGATTGACCGCGATGCTATTCACGTCATTGTATCCGAAGTCATAAGCGCCAAGCTCACCAGAGAAGGCGCGGTCAACTCGCTGGCCATCAGCGGAGATCTCACACTGCGCGTCTCCGATCCCAGTCTAACCAAGATCAAGCTGGGCCTCCAGGCCGTGCCTGCGCATGGCGCCCAATTCCGCACACATCCCAACGTCGATCGCAGCCTATTCAACAACTCCAAAGTTATTCAAATGAGCAACGCGGCCCGGGGATTTCCCGTCAACAACTCTGTGGGCGTTTTGCGGTGGAGAGCATCACCCAAGATTGATGACATGAGCGCGTGCCCAATAGCCTTTACCGTGTGGATCAACAAGGATTCGGCCAAGTACAACGTTACGGTCGAGTACGAGCTGACTGGTGGGGAAGCGTTGAAGGAGGTTAGCGTCGTCATGCCCTATGCCGGCAGCGAGCCTATCGTGTCCAGCTTCGACGCCGCCTACGACGTGTCGGGCGATGTGCTGGAGTGGAGCATTGGGTCCGTCGATGCCGAGAACCCCAGTGGTTCGTTTGAGTTTGAGGCAGAAAGCGCCGACGAGAACGACTTCTTCCCCATGACGGTGCGGTTTGGCAAGGCCACGCCTTTCATACACGTTGATGCAAGTCAGGCCTCGTTCCGCACGAGGTGCACACTGTGGTGTAGTGCTGCTAACCATTCTTCCAGGTGACGGCGGTGTCTCTGCTAGATGAGAATGAGGAGGTCACGTTCTCCAAGGAGATCAAGTGTCATGCGGACAACTTCCTTATCGAGTGAGGACAGGCGAGCTTCAGGGGGCGAGACGTAGAGGCAGCCCCATGTCTCGCCCTGTCTGCAAATGCAACATAAGAGAGTGCAGTATAGACGCGGGCACTAGTGATTTGCTATCAAATGGTCGGTTCAGACGATGTGTCTGGAGACAGGCCGTATGCCATGAGTTGTATTATCTTCGAGTGATGCCGAGAAGCGAGTTCGTTGTGTCGGCAGGGGGTGTGTTTGCACAGTGAGATAACGGGCCCGCCGCGCACAGTGTGACAATATGGGGTCTCGCGGCGCCACTTTTCAGTGCCGCCTCTCTCTCGCCCAGTGGCTACCAAGCTCAACATCGACGATTAGCAACACGGCCGTAGCCATGATTTGATTGCCCGCTCGCGCTCAACAGGCGCAGCCATGGACCAGGCGAAGCAGCTCTCACATTTCAGCGACAGCGAGTTGGGGTCGAGGGCCCCACATGGATTCCCAGTGGGCTGTCCCACGCTCGACGTGATCACGACCTGGGACAGCGGCAGCAAGAGTCTTTTCATCTACAGGCCCCCCGGCCAGGTGGTGTCCAAGATTCACCAGGTCACCGCTCCCGGAGAGGCGGCTCCAGAGACTGTCGCGGTGACCTGGAAACCCGACGGTGCGCGGCCCCCCCCAGGCAGATGCGCGCTGTGGTTGCTGATGTGGCCTGGACGTCAAGGGCAATTCCTGGCTGTGGGTTGGAGTGATGGTGTCGTGCGGCTCATGGGACTGGAGAACAACAAGGCTGCTCACCACATCCCAGTGTGTGAAAGGTCCGAGACGAGGATCACGCACATTGGCTGGACGAGCAGCACTATTTCGAACAAGACATCCAAGCCCAGTTCTGGTCGACTCGCAGACAGCGTACCCGACGGCTGGGCTCAAGAAGGGGACCAGCTCCCCGTCAATCTTCCCCAGCAGCTCACATTTCTAGAGATTGACACTGCGCTACCCAAGATCAGCCCCTTGCCCACCAGCAGCGCGGGTGCAGAGTAAGCCACTCTACGCAGCTCCCACCCTGCTTAGAAGAGAGACGCTGATCGTGGGGACGGGACACCAGCGAGGATGCCACCGTCTTTACTCTGCGGACCGGCATCGAATTTCTGTTCCAGCCGCCAAGGCCAGATGAGTACGACAAGGTCAACGTCATGGTTGTGGGCACGAGCGACGGCAAGCTGCAGCTGAGCATTCACGACTCCTTCATCGTCGGCTCGTTTCAGTGCCCGGTGGTGGGCATCTCGGCAAGCTGCCAGATGGTTCGCCATGCGTCCCACCCAAACGTGTCAACGCACGTGCTGGTGCTGGCGGACAAGGCCATCGAGCCAGACGAGCTTCATCTCCTCCCCATGGACCTGCCCTTCATCTCGTCGTCGCCAGTCAACCTGTCTCTGCTAGCGTCCAAGTTGACTACGCTGCAGAAGCTCCTGCGCTATCTCAAGCAGACGCAGCTGCACATGTTCGTCGAGTGGAAGAACGCGAGAGAGCTGCCCAGTCGCTTTCTGCGAAGTGTCGAGGGCGACCTCGACGAGATGCAGAGCGGCCCGCGTGGCATCGTTCCGGCGCTGTACCACACCGTCGTGACGGGCCACGCCTACGGCCCGGTCCGCGAATGGCTCGTCGACAGCCTCGCAGAACGAGTCAGTTGCGGCCTGACTGCTGCTGTGCCGCTACCGCCAAGCCGGGCTGACATGCTAGCCTGCTAGGGACATAAGCGTTGGGACAAGGCCGTCGTGTCCGGCCTCGAGAACCTACGCAGCCTCGTCCACGAAAACTTCCTCCCTGCGCTCGAGCGTTGCGCCATCATCCTTGGCCGGCTACGCGGCCTAGCTCAGTTCTACGACGACCGCGACGACGTTGGCTTCTCCGTCATACAGATTAGCAGGGTCCTTGATATCATCGGCTGCCTGACCCTCGTCGGCCACAAGATTCTCACCCAGGTCATAGACGAGCTCGACCACTTTGGCGCCTTTTCCGTCTGGCTGCGCTTCCAGATCGACCGCCTGGCCACGAGCGCTGGCGAGGAGCTCGGTGCGAGAGAGGCGACCATGGACAACTCCAAGGTGCTTACGTACATTGAAAAGTACCTCACCAGCAGCCCGCTCGGCGTCTACTTTGACGACATCTCGCGCGAGGACTGCTCGGCCGACTGGGACCACTGCGAGGACGGGCCGAGCTTGCTGCAGATGCTGGACCGACAGCTCCAGCGGCGCGAGGAGGGGCAGCCCAGCATGAAGGCCCTGCCACAGGTCGACTTTCTCATCAACTATATGACCAGCTGGTGCAACCGCATCTTCAGGGGCATCGCCGAGTCCAAGAAGAGGAGCGTCAGGTTTGGCAAGCCCGTGCGGCTGTCGGTCGGGCGCCCGACCAGCCACATGGACGTCAAGGTCTGCGAGGCCGAACAGGTATATTTGTTTTCGCCTTTGCAGCCGGTATAGCAATCGCATAGTCTGACATATTGCCGTCAAGGGGGGGACGATATTCACGGCGCTCGCCTTCAAAGGCGACGACTCCAAATGTAAGCGAGCGAGTCCCCTTGACGTCGCCGTGCTTTTTAACACGTGCGCGCAAAGTGTACGTTTTCCGCGCTGGAATCGACATTGTCAACGGCATCAGTGCCAACCAGCCTGCCACGGGCTGTTGCGTCGACCTTGGTGATCGCAAACTCGTCGACTTTCAATTTCTCAACGACAAGAACCTCGTCGTCCTCTGCAACGATCCTCCAGGTAACCCTTTTTCTTTTTCTCTCCCCTTTTTCCTTGCACCGCCTACGTCCTCCGTCTCTGCAGTCATGCAATGCACACTTTCCTTGACTGTCGCAAGACCCAGCTAACCCTTGTACTAGATCACGTGCCGGTTGTTGTCTCAATACCTGTTCAGTCGACCAAACTCGACTACACACCGTTGAGCGTGGATAGGCCTGGCGGTACTGGCAGCGTTTCGACGCACGGCTTCGCCGAGTATCGCCTTCCCGCGCAGCAGGCGGCACGGCCAGTGAAGATGGAGGTGCATGACAGGAACGATGTGAGGGGGGAAATCCCGGAAAGGATCTGCCTTCTCGGCAGCAACCGCACGACATGGCAGACCTTCTCTATACCGCATGAAGACCCCTAGTTGTCGCCCTTCCTCTAGAGAGAATATGCAGTCCATAGAAGTACGCTTGGCCCAGACCATCAGGGCCCTGCATTGAGGTCCTTCCAACCCTGTACTCGGCCATTCAGCTGGTCACGTCGACAAGTTTGATCAAGAGACAGAGTTGATAAGGATGGCAAATCGTCCAGTAGGACCGCACTTTTGATGACCCTTACTTCCTCGGCTTTGTAATGTCAAAGAACTCCGTCAGCCCCTCGACGACAGCCTCGACATTCATGTTGACCAGGGGCATCCGGTCGTACGAGTCGTCCTTCATGATGGCCACGAGGGCAAGATACCGGTCGACCTCACGCAGCATAATGGGCTTGTTGCTGTCGTGCAGCACGAGGCAGCTCTCCGCGGTTGAGCAGCCAATCTGGTCCTCGAGCTTCGTGTTCCAGGGCTCAGCCTCGAGCTTCTTGCGGCACTTGTCGCTGCGCTGCCAGGTGCCGTAGACTTCGGTAATGTCGATGATGACGTCAATGTAGTCGCTGCAGATCTCGTAGCTGGCCATGTCGGCGGTCGCGCTGTCCGTGGCAATGTAGATCTTGGACAGCACGTCGAATAGGTACGCCTTTTCGAAGCGGCACGTGCGACACAGGTTGGTGAGCATGGACTCGAGGGTGCCGAGGCGAGGGATGAGCTTCTGGATGACGCGGCTAAAGGCCTCGAAGATGGAGTGGTTGTAGATGGATGTGAGGTGGAAGGTGACGGGGGCATTCTCGAAGCCGTTGTCCGAGAGTTCGTCCTGTATGCGAATGGTGATGTCGCGCTGGATGTCGAGCTTGTAGTCGTCCGAGAGGCCGTCGACCTTGTGGATGAAGACTTCGATGTTGATATTGGGGTAGTGGCCCTGCAGGGCTAGAATGGTCGAGTTGAGGCGGGCGACGGCTTCAAGATAGTCATCCTGGGCGTCGATGACCCAGATGAGGGCGCCTATCTCACCGAAGATGGCGTCCATGTCAAAGTTTGGGTTTTCGAAGACGTCTATTTGGCCGGGAAAGTCCCACACTTGGAAGTCCATGAAAGACCTAGAAACTCATCAGTGAGACGATCGGGCCAACGGCGCAGAGCCTGTGTCTAGGGAAACCGACGCCATGGAGTCCTTTTGTATCCGCGCCGTGGACTCGAGAAACAGTGTCTCATTCGGGGGGAGCTTGTGGAAGACGACACTTGAGATGGATGACTTGCCGCTCCTGTGAATGCCGGGACAGGTCAGCCCGGCTCTCGGCTCAAATCGCAGCGCGCGAGAACGAACCGTCTCTGGCCCATGAGCAGCAGGCGAGGCTTTCCCTTGGCCGGTTGAGAATCCGCTGCGTCGGCGGGCTCGGGCGCCTCCGTTGTGGGCGGTCTGGCACTGGTCTGCTCATGAATGCGACGAAGATTTAGCGTTGCCGGACTGACGATACCCGAGGGAGAGTGGGAGCCAAAGTTGGCATCGTTGCCCAGTGACGCCAGAAACCTGCCACGAAGATGGGGGTTGAGCGACATGACGAGATGTACAGGGAATCAACAGACGGATAAAGTAAAAGCCGATGGACGGTAGATTAGGATGTTCCGAGCGGGATAGCAGGAGGAGGGCCGGGTTCAGGCAAGACAGTAGGTTCGTGTAGGCCAGAAGAGACAGGGTGAGGCCGGTGCAGTTGAGGAACGCCAGTGGATTGTGTGATGCTGGAGGGCTCTATTCGCCCTACCTGGCTCCAGTTCGTCGCTCGACCGCTTCGAAACCTCTTTATTTCCGAATGGGGTCTTTTTTGGAGATTTGGACCCTCCTCCACCTACACGGACGCTTGTGCCGTGCCGTCCGTGTGTGCGTGGCTATATATATATATGTGTGTTGTATGTGTGTGTGTGTGTGTGTGTGTGTGTGTGTGTGTGGGTGAGTGTGCGTGAGTGTGCGTGTGAATGTGAGTGTGAGTGTGAGTATGAGTGTGAGTGTGCGTGTGTGTTTGTGTGTATGTGTGTGTATGTACATGTGAATAGCCATCGCGCGCACTAGCACAGGCGCACGCATGCAGAGGGAGGGAGGAAGAGAAAAAGTCGGCCGCCACCCGTCTCACAGGGGAAAAAAAAACAGGTTGGCGCCCCGTTGGCCTTTGTCCTTTCCCTCTTTGCACGATGGCCCGAGCATCCCACAGTCGAATGGCTAATAAGGGAGGATGGCACAGGACAGAGGCATGGCTGGCACCAGAGCATGCTGTGTAACAGACAGCGCATGGCACAATGTCTGGGCCCGTTGCCTCGAATTACACCTGTCGGCGCAAAGCAGGCGTGGGAAAGGAATCGACACAAGCCACTGGGCTGTCGTGCCACGAGGTCCAACTGGCAGCCAGCTCGCTCGAGCTGCTGTTGGTTTGCGGAAAGGGGGAGGGCAGATGGCGAAGCACGTGGCCAACGAGGGACAGGGAGCGGGGAGGGAAGAAACGGGAGTCGAGATCAGTCATGCAATGCAAGCCGATGCTCGCTCTCTCACTCACCTGCATGCTTGCTGGTGTCAGTGACGGAAGCTCCCGCGTAGACGTGACGAGACGACCAACACCCGGCTCGACCGAAGGCGGCGCTGTGGTTGGGGCCGAGGGAGGGCGATTTCTCGACTTTTCCTCTGCAATTTAACAGAAGGTCGACAAGGTGAGTGAGTATGGAGAGGACGAAGAGGGCCCGAGCTCGTCCTGGTCCTCGATGGCGGCAGTGCAAGGTCCTCTTCGTGGTAGCCAGAGACGTGACGGGGCCGACGAATCGGACCACTGGCCTGCGTCGAGTCGAGGGAGAACAGGGGGATGGCCGAGATGAAACTGTGGATGGATGGCCTGGAGACGAGACGACGGGTTGCGGCAGCCGAGGTACCTTTTGGCGTCCAGAAGGGCCAAGAGGGACGCTGTCATGCTGCTTTCTGGCAAAAGCGAAGGGATGACGATGGTGGAAGGCCAGTGCACCGGCCAGACCCGTCTTTTTGGTGCGCTACCCTATGCTGATTGGACGGGCCGGCCAGCTGGTTGTGCCCTGTACAACACAACTTCATCACATGATACAGCTGTCTCGCAAGCAAGCTGGCACTGTGAGGCCAGAAATGTTGCAAATATGAGGAGTGCATACGCCAGGGCCCCACACCCATTTCACTGCGAGAGCCCTAGGCGTAGCCCTAGCCCTTATTTGCAGGGGTCAGCCACATACATATAAGGGCACCCCTCGCACACACATTCCTTCCTAGCTAGTTAGACACTATTATTATCTTCTAGAGCTCCCTTTTCTATAGGTTATAGCCCTCGCGCGCTGCGAATTCTTACCTTAACCTCTTTACTTTAATTATCTTAATTATCTTAATTATTTTAATTATATTTAAACCCTTCCTTTAACTTATAGGCCTTTAAAGACTAAGGTAAAGGCGTAGTAGCTTAGGATATTAAGGCTATTACTACTTATATTATAATAATAAATTAATAGCCTTAAGAGTATACTTTATACGATATATACGCTTAAGTAAAATGTAACTTTATAGCTATATAGCTTATTTTATAGCTATATTACCCGCGGTAAAAGATTTACTATATTAATAAACGGCTTATAAGATAGTCTTTATTATTATCGGCGGCTTAGTATAATAAGATAGTTGCTATTAGTAAATTTAAGCCTTTAAAAGAATATATAATAGCTTTTATAGCCTTAAGATAAAGGCGTAAGGCTATAATAAATAGACTTTAGGGATAAAAGAATTATAAGTTATAAAGAATAGAGCTTATCGTTACCTTAAGAGTAAAAAACCTTAAAGGTTTTATTAATAGTATTATCGTGCCGCTACTTTAAGATAACTTTAAGTATAAAGCTTAGGAAATAAAAGATAAAATAGCTATATATAATATTATTATAAGTATTACTCTTAAGATAAAAGAACTTATTATAAATAATAAGTAAGATAAGGAAATAACCGCTAAATAAATAATAAACTTAATTAAAATATTCTTAATAAAGGTCTTAAAGGTTGCTTTTTATATAACCTTTAGAAAATTTATAGCCCTTAACTTAAAAAAGTTTATTAGTATAAAGGAGTTTATAAAAAAGCTATATTAATATTAAGATTAGCTTATTATAGTAAAAAAAGGTTTACTAAAACGACTTTTTATAATTATAACTCTTAAAAGCATTTAAAAATAATATCTTAATTAGTATAGTAACTAAACTTATAACTAATAATAAGGGAACTATATTACGAAAAATAAGCTATATAAATATTATAGAATTTAAACGGCCACGCTTAAACTCTTTACTTTACTTTTAAAAAAGCCTTATAAAACCTTATAATAAGAACGCTTAAAGCACGCATTATAAAGGCTCGCTTAAAGAGATACGACGAATATTACTAGTTAGACCCCGCTAAGGTCTTTAAGATAATACTATAAAAGGTTAAGAGCCTACCTAACTATAGTTTATAATATCTCTAACTATAAGAGATACTATAAAAACTATTAAGCGGATTTTACTAGTATCTTTAAGGAATTTTTAAGGATTTCTACGGGATATCTTAACTATAATTCGACTTATTTTTAACTATAAAAGCACCTTAAAAGATATAAGATAAACTTTACCGCGATTTTTAAAGGGTATTTAAGGATATTTAAAGGATTTCCCCGATTATAGTTTATAGTGTTTTTAACTAAGCTTATACTTAGTTTATTAAGTAATTTTATAAGGATATTTATAGTTTATCTATATACTATAAATAGTATAGTTAAAGATCCTTAAAATTAGCTTAAAAAACTAAGTATAAAGTAACTAACTCGCTTTTTACTATTTTTAAACCCTTATATACGTTTATATATAATAATTAGTTTATTATACTAGCTTAATTAATAATAATTAGTTTATAATACTAGCCTTAATTAATAGTAATTAGTTTATAGTACTAGCTTTAACTAGTAGTAATTAGTCCGCGCTTTATCCCCTTATCCTTATACTATAAAGCGTAGTAAATAGTAGTAATTCTTACTTATTTAAACGGAAATCCTTTAAATATCCGCTAAGCTAAAAGTAACTATATTATACGATTAAGTACTTATCTTATAAGAAGTTAGATATTAAACAATATTTTCTTTAATAAAAAGCTCTTATTAGCCTTTAAGTTTAACCTTAATAATAAGCACCTCTTCCTTAATATACTTATAATAAAACTTTAAGATAAGTAGGCTATAAAAGCGGAAAAAGCCGCGGCTTACTAAGTATACTAGTTTAATAATCTCCTTTACCTTTTTTTAAAGTACTATACCGCAATAGCCTATAAAGCTAAATAAGATATAAAATAAGTCCCGCTTAGCTAAGCTAAAACTACTACCCTTTAAAAAGCAATCTGCTTTTAAAATACTAATAAAGGATAAACTATAAAATAATAAAATCTATATAACTAAGTAAACTAAATTTAGTATTACTTAAATAAATCGATTATCCTTTAAATAAAAGAAGTAAAAATAAGCTAACCTTAAAACTATCTAGCTCCCCGCCCGCTAAATACCTTTTAGATCGAGCCTATAACTAAGTTACTTTTTCCTTAAGACGATAAGCTTAGCGGATATTTCTACTGCGTACTATTAATAAAGTTTAGCTTAAAGGCCTTAACCGGAAATCCGCCTTAAAGAATACCCGGCAGTTTTTTAGTTTAGTATTACTATTTAGCCTTATCCGCTATAGCCGCGCTAACTAAGGTATTTTCGGGACTGTTAATTAATAAAAACAAGCCTTTTATACTAAGGGCCTTATAGCGTACCGGATTTTAAGATATATATAAAACGGAAAGTTAAGCGCTTAGTAAGAGTATTAAGACTAAGACTTTAATAATAAGCGATAAAAACGCGGTAAGCGATACTTTTAGTAGGCTAAACTTATTTATACTAAGCGCGTAGATATTAAAATTAAGTATAGCCTTAAGCCCTTTAATAAGAATAGTAGTAATATTAAATAAATAATTCCTTAATCTCCTTTAAGCACTAAGAAAAAAAAACGCGCTTATTAGGCCTTAAGAAAAACCTTAATTATAAGCTAAGGATATAAGGAGATTTAACCTATTAAGACCTTTATAAGTATCCTTTAACGAAGTTTAAAAAGACGATAAAGCTAGAATATTTTAAGGAGTAAACCGTTTTATTAACTTTATCCGATAAAACGCTAATAAAGGCGAGGCCTATATAAACGAATTAGCTTTTTTATTGCCCTCTTTCTTTTAAGGAAGTATAGCGGAATAGTATTTTAAGGACCTTTTAAAACTATAATAAGAAGAACTTAATAAGCTTAGTATTAAACTAGGCTAATAGATATCCGCCTTATAAAAACGGTTTAAAATCCGCTTAAATATAGCGATATAAGCACTTAATAAAAAGCACTTTACTATTAAAGATATAGTAGCGGGATCTAACTTTAAGTCTTAAATATCGCGCTTATAATATAAAGCTAAGGCCGCGCTTTATTAGCTAGATTACTTAACTATAATAATTTACTAAAAGCTAGATATTTACTTATAAGAATCTTTATAATATTTAATAAAAAATAAGGATATTAATAAATAAATTAATAAATATAAGGAAATTCTTCCTTAGCTATAAGTTAAATATACTTAAGGATCTTAAAAGTACTTATTAGTATAAAAGAAATAAGTTTAACCTATAAAAAGGTAAGGGCTAACTAACTATACCCCGTACGCACTTAAAGGATAGTTCGGGACGCCTTAGCTATTTATTAAAGGCTTGCTAAGACTAAAGGTTACGTTTTTAAACCGCTTAATAAAGGCGGATATACCTTAAGCCTTATAGCGCTTACTAAGTTAAGGAAGAAACCCGCTTAAATAGCTAAGAATATAAGCTAAGGTCCTCTAGCTTAAAAGAAAAAGGACCTTTAAGACTATATACTTATTAACGCTAAAGCTAAAATAAGTATACCCCGTAATTAAGGAAGGAACTATAGTAAAGACTAATAACTATTTAAGGGATAAAGAGTATAATATAAAAGGAGCTTAGTTAAATACCGATAAAAGCTAAAAGGAAACCGTAATTTATATTATAGTAAACTTAATATAGGAGGCCGATAAAGCGCACGGATTTTATAGTAAAGTATTCCCTTTAAAGAATAAGCTTTACTAATATATTAAAGATAAATACCCCCTTAACCTTAATTAAGACGTTGCTATATAAAGATATAGCTTAGTATAGTAAGTAGTTATTCGGAAGCTATAAAGCGTTTAAATAGTTAAAGCTTCCCTTAACGTTTAGCTATTAAACTTTAATAGGCCGTTATAATTTACTTACGCACGCTTATTAATTTACGGAAAAGAAGGGCCCGGGATAAGTATTAAAGCTTATATAGATACTAAGGTAAACTAAAGTCTTATTTAAGCTAACTTAGTAAAGACTTTTTAAGACGTAACTATAAACTCTTTTTAACGAATTCTTATTTAAGGAGTAAAAAAATTACCTACCGTTAAATAAGCGGAATTTACCGCGTATATACTAAGAAGGCTAAACGGCAGCCTTATAGTTATAAAAGTAAGGATTAGCGCTTAAATAGTAAAACGCTTAGCGGCTAATATATTGCTTAGCTAAGACTTTTTAGTTTTTTATTAAGGGGACCTTATTAACTTTATATTAGTCTTATAAATCGGGGCTTATAAAGGGATTAAAGCTAAAGTTAAGATAGTTTAGCTAAGCTTAGCGATATATAAATAGGTAATTTACTTAGTTACTACGACGATTTTAGCTAGTTCTAGCTACGCCTTACTTATATAAGTCTAGGCGCTGCTATTAAGGCATAATATAATATTTTCCCTTAATAACCTTAAGCTCGCTTAGATAATAATATAGGATTATAAGAGCTTTATAGCGATAAACTATTTTAAGGAACTACTAATACTCCGCTAAGGCTAAAAAGTAAGGATAATTATAAACCTTAATAAGTAGTTTTAGCTATATAAGGAGGTTAATACTACTACTCCCTTAGCGGAAGCCTTTATAGAAAATCTAAATAAAATAGACCCCGCTAAGGACTTCTTATAAAAGGATCTTACTATAAACTATAAACTTAAAATTAACTAAACTAAGGACTTACTTAAACTTACTATTAATAAGGGCGTCCGGATTTACGCTAAAGACTTAAAATACGTATTAAAAGTTTAAGATATCCTTTAATTATTTCCTTACCTTTAAAAAGATAAGGGAGTAGTATATATAGATAAATCCGAATATATATATATTCCTTTAGTAAAAGGATAGCAATACTAATAAGTCGTATTAAGATTATACCTATTAAGTAATAAAGATAAGAAGGTAGTAGATATAATATTCGGCTAGCTAACCGTATAAGGCCGATTAAAATTAGTTTATAGGCTAACCCCGTTCGCGGCGCTAGTATTTATAGTATAGAAAATAGTAAACGGGAAGGAAAAAGGATAAGTAGTTATAGACTTATAGGGGATTAACGCTATTATTACTTTAAACGCTTACTTAATGCCCCTTTAAAGCAATATAATTAAACGCCTTTAAGGAAAAAAGTTTATTAGTATAGTAAATATATAATCGTTTTTTTATTAGTTCTTAGTCTATTAAGACTACTAAGAAAGGTTTATAGTTATAAGCTATCGCGGGCTAAAAAGATTACTAGTAATACTTATAAGCTTTAACAACTCCCCGGCACACGTTTAAAGGTTTATTAATAACGTCCTTTATAGATACTAAGAATACGCGGCGGCTTATATTAATAATATTATTATTTACTTTAATATAGCTAAAGAACACCTTTAATATTTAAAGGCCGTATTCCGCGCCTTTTACGACTATAATATTACCTTATCTAGACTAAAGTCCTTTTTAGCGTACTTATTTATATAGCTCCTTAGATTTAAGGTAGATAATATTAGCTTAATAAATATAAATAAACGCGTATAAGCTTTAAAGGATATTACGTTTTTAAAGAACCTTTAATAGCTTAAGAAATAGATCGGCCTTACTAAGTAGCTACGCTATATAGTTTTATATTTCGCTAAGGAAGTTAACGTTTTATAAAAATAAAAGATAAAGCTGCTTTAAGTAAGATAGAAAGAAGGAGTCCCCTTAAGGGGCTAAGGATAAGCTTAATACGCCGCGAAAGCCGCTTTTTAGCTTACTTTAAAAGAAAAAGAGGCCTTTGCGATTTTAATTAAAAAGCTTACTAAGCTTTAAACGATTTACTACTTCGACCCCGCTTAATAACTATTTATTTAAATTAATATATCCTAAAAATACGGAGTAGTAGCTATAGCTTTTTACTTAAAAAAAGGCACGGAATAGGATAAAAAGACGCTACTAGCCTAGACTAAGGTCTAGCTTATTATTTACTTAAGCCGCGCTCTTTAAGGCAGAGAAACCTAATACTAGCTTATAAAACTTAAAGTAGCCGGTTTAGTATAAGTAGTATATAAGTTACGTATAATAATACTATTTATAAGAACGCTATAAGTAATTATCTTTACCGACTATATAAGCACTTATAAAATCGTATACTAAAAATCCTTATTTTTTACTAATATAAAATCTAATAATAAGCTAGTCCTCGCGTCTTAATACTTAAGCTAATTCTCGCTTAAGGTATGCTATATCCTAAGCGTAGAAAACGTTATGCTAAACGCGCTTTTACGTTTACTATATTAAGATAATAAGCCGGTATCCTTAAACTAAAAAGGGGAATTAAAACGCATTTAAGAAGATAAGATAACGGACTATATATTCCTTTATACGGAAGTATTAATCGAATTGCCGCTCCGCTAAAAAATAATTAACGGATATATAGAGGATATATAGTAAGTAAAAATTATAGCATAGCTTAGTAATAAGAATAAGGTCCCCGGACCTTTATTCCTTTAGTTATAGGGGTTGCTATACTTTATAGAGAACGATAAACGCTAAAGACTATATATCCTTAAGACCTATACTAAGGAGATTATTAAAGACGCTTATGCTAGATATTTTTATACCGGCTATACCTATATATAGTAAGATTTATTAAAAAGCTTCTTAATCTTATAGCTTAGTAGATATATAGATAAGGTTATAGATAGCTATAACGCTTACTACTATAATTAAACTAATTAAGGTAAGACGCTAAAGTAGCTTATTTTAATTTAAAGCCCGCTGGTTTTATACTATATAATAGCGATAGACTTTATTATTAAGCTCTTAATAGTCTAAGCTAAATAATCCTTATAAAAAGATCTTATAAGGAACTTCTTTAATACCTTACTAACTATAACTAATAAATTCTTAAAAATATATCTCCTTATCTTAAGCAATAACTAGTTTATAGCGGAAGACTAAGTATAAGCGTTATATATTAAACTACTCCGCGCTAACTAAAGGATTCCGAAGGGAATAATCTTTAACTAAGATATAAAGTTTACTTTAGCTTTTTAGCGGACTTTATAGCAAGCCTTTAGATTAAAGCTTTTTATATCTACCGCTTAGTACCTTTAAACCGACGGCTTATTAAAAAGGCGGAACTAAACTATAAAAATTGCGCTACGATTCTTTACTATTAATTTCCTAAACTTATACTAAACCGATATACTAGTCGCCTTTTAGTTTAGCCTTAATAATTCCTTTTTCTTAGTAATTTACGCGGCCTTTAGTAAGCTTATTATAAAAATAAAAATAGATAACGGTCTTTAGTTCCTTAATAACTACTTATACTTATAAAACTAAGAGGTCTTATAAGAAAAAGCTAAGTTAGCTATTACTTATACTTAGGCCGCTATAAAGGATAAATATAATAAGAAATACCGCTTACTAAAATTTAAGCTTAGTAATTAAGCTTAGCTATAGCTTAGTAAAGGCTATTATATCGCGGATAGTAGACTAGTAAAGCTTTAAAAAAGACGTATTAAGCCGTTTTAAGTTACTGCTAAAATAAGATAGCTTATATACTAGCTAAATATAAAAAGGTCTTTTAATATTTATTTAGTCGTTTTAGTAGTATAACTATACTTAGCGAACGAGCTAGCTATATGCTTAAAACTAGTTTAAGATAAAGGAATACCTTATTTAAATAAATAAAAAGTAAAATAAATCTTATAAAGCTATATAATAAAAAAAGGCGGCGGAAAGCTAAGGAAAGAGTTTTTTATAGCTTAAAAAGGCTAGCTTAGTAGCTATAACTTATAGGTAAATAAAAAAGCGGTCTTCTTACCGAAGATCGTAAAAGCCTTTAAAAAAGCATAAGAAAAGTTAGCTACTTAAGTAGTTCGGACGAGAGTATAACGCGCGGCCTTTATAACTTAATATAAAACTCTCCGACTAAGAGAATTAAGCGGTTAAGCTTAAGCATAAGACCTAAAAGCTGCTATAAGTTATAAAAAACTATAACTTACTACGCTTAAGGTAATTAGTTATTTTAATAATAATATACCGCCGTTTACCTTAAGTAATAAGGCCTTTTTAGCCTTATAGTATACCTATTTAAATTCTTTCCGCCGCCTGCCTTTTCTCCCTTTTTTTTATAACTATATTTCCCTTTACCGCTAGCTATAGCCCGCCGTACCTCGCTTATTCTTATATAATATAAAGACTCCTTACTGCCTAATAAAGGCTTAAATACACGTCTTAAAAAAAGTCGGAAAACTTTACTATAAGTTTTAGCTAAACGCGCTAATCGCCTTAATAAGGACGAAGCTATATTAATAAATATAAGGTAAGAATTTACGATAAAGCCGCTTACTAACTATCTTAAGCTACTTAGCTACTATTAGCTAGATAGGCCGAAAAAACTATTAAAAGGATAAGAATAGCGTACTATTAATATAGTATAAAGACGCTATTACGAAGCTATTACTTAGCACCCCCTTTACTTTATTCTTACTTTAAACTAATAAGGACGTTAGCTTTTCTTTCTTACTTAAAGGAGTTATTATAGAATTTAAATAGCTATACTTAAACTCCTTACTTTACTCTTAAGGAAGCCTTATAAAACCCTATAATAAGAACGCTTAAAGTACGCACTATAAAAGCTCGCTTAAAAAGATATAATAAATATTACTAGTTAGACCCCGTTAAAGTCTTTAAGATAATACTATAAAGGGTTAAGAGCTTACTTAACTATAGTTTACGATATCTTTAACTATAAGAGATACTATAAAAACTATTAAGCGGATTCCGCTAGTATTTTTAAGGGAATTTTAAGGATTTCTATAAGATATCTTAACTATAGTTTAACCTATTTTTAACTATAAAAGTACCTTAAAAGATATAAGATAAACCTTACCGCGATTTTTAAGGGATATTTAAGGATATTTAAAGGATTTCCTTAATTATAGTTTATAGTGTTTTTAACCGGGCTTATACTTAGTTTATTAAGCGATTTTATAAAGATATCTATAGTTTATTTATATACTATAGATAGTATAGTTAAAGATCTTTAAAATTAGCTTAAAGAACTAAGTATAAAGTAGCTAGCTATGCTTTTAAAAATAGTTAAGCTTTTTACTATTTTAAACCCCTATATATATTTATATATAGTAATTAGTTTATTATACCGGCTTAACTAGCGGTAATTAGTCCGTAGTACTAGCCTTAACCGGCGGTAATAAGTTTATAGTACCGGCCTTAACTAGCGGTAATTAGTCCGCGCTTTATCTCCTTATCCTTATACTATAAAGCGTAGTAATAAATAGCTTATAAGAGTTATAAAAGCCGAAAAATCTAAGGCTTTAGCTAATACTACGTTTAGTAAAGCTAAGGGTCTTAGTAATAATAACGGAAGCGGTATTAAAAGCTTTAAAAAAGACTTTAAGAAGAATACTATTAGCTTTAGTAAACTAAGTAAGAAATATAATACCTTTAAAGAAACTATTGTTTTAAAGTATAGCTACTATATTAAGGTAAGGAAAGTTATATATAAAGAGCTAGACTACTAAACTAAGTACTTTAATAAGGCCCTTAAATTTTAAAAAGCATTTAAAGCTATTAAAGCCGCGACTAATAATAAAAGAAAAACAGGCAACGTAGCTATTATAATAGCTAGTAGCGAATTTAATAGCTGCTTTTTAAGCAGTGCCGTTATAAATAAATATAAGCCTGTTTAAGATAAAGCTATTATAAACTTTAAATACGTAATATATTACTTTAACGACCTTAAATAGTTTATTAATATAAAAGCTATTAACCTTTTTTTAATAATATTATTAAATAACAGCCCGCTATAAGTAAAAGCTATAAGTATTATTAAAGTTATTATTAATAGTATTATATTAAAGCTATTAAACATTAATTACGCGCTAATATTACTAGCTAACTTTATTAATAATTAGTACTTTAAGGAGAAAGTATTAAAGGCCTATATATACTTAGTTTAGTAGTATATAGCTAAATAATTATTTATTTAAAGCTAAAGAAAGAAAGGGGAAATTTTTATTTAAGCTATATAGCTTTATACTTTATAAAAGTCGCTTAAGTAGCCTATACTTAAGTTAAGTTTAAGTTAAACTTAAGCTAAGTTTAAGTAAAGTCCTATATAACTTTAGCTATATATTAGCCTAACTTTAAGTTATTCGCTATAATATAACTATAGCTTTTCTTATAATATAGCTTATAGTACTATCCCTTTTTAAAGCTATTATATACCGGGGTATATAATGTTAGCGCCTTACCCCCCCGCTTTACGCTTAATATTAATTAGTATAATTATCTTTATTATACTTATAATTATACGCTAACGCCTCCCCTTAAATAATATTATGTTAAGGTATCGGATAAATTATACGCTCGCCTATCTACGCTACTATATTATCCTTAATAGCGCTAAAGTAGTATAATATATCTCCTTCGCTTACTATTAATATTAATACTTAAGGCATATCTTACCTTCCCGCCGCTTATAGTCCTTAAGTATAAATACTTTTTCTTTTTCCCTCTTTTTTTCTTTTTCTTTTCTTTTTTTAATTATTAATCTATTTACGCGCGCGCCCCTTTTTATAATAGCTTCGCCGCACCGCGCCTTAATATATTTACTATAACCCCCCGCGCCTTATCTCCCGCTATATTATAAGCGTTTACCTATTTAGCGCCCCTTCGCACGCTTAGCGACTATATACTACTACTACTTTTATATTAATCTTCGCGCTTATTATCGTCGCTTAATAAGCGGAGCACGATATATAGCACTATTATATAGCGCTCCCCTTACTTTATATATATTAAATATATAGCGTCTCTTAATATAGATACTTAATATAAGGCTTATTAAAATTAAGCCTTACTTTATACTTATAATTATTTTACTTATACCCGTGCCGGATTACGCTATTTACTTATATATTTTTATTCTTAAACTATATATAATATAATATTAACGCGATATTAGTATACTAGCGATATAGTCGCTACCGCAAACGCGCTTTAAAACTATATATCTTAAAGGACGTTTAAGGATTATTATACTAACCTATATATACGTCCTTTAATTTTTAATAAACGCTAGCTAAAAGGATATTATTAATAATTACTATAGTATATAAAGTTAGCTTATATTATTATTATAGCGTGCTAAGCTTAAATATACTTTAACGTTTAAAGTTAATTTATTAATATTAATAAGTAGTAAGTAGTTTACTTTAATTAAGTCGTAGTTTCCTATATATTTTATTTATATTTACTTTATATCTTATTATATCTTATTATATCTTTTATTTATCTTATTATTATCTACGCTTAGTACGTGTTTATAGCATATCCTTTTTATGCTTCTTATTTAGAATTGTCTTAATATTTACTAAGCGTAGCTTAAAACCTTCTTTTATTTTTCTTAGTTTTCCTCCTTTTCTCCGCTACTTTCTTTATCCTATCTCTTACTCCTTAGATCGGCTTATTATTATCTTTCCGCCTTACCCTTATTGTTCTTTATTACGTTACTATATCGTTTTTTAAATTCCTTTAAGGCGATTATATCTTAAAAGTTGCTAATTAGCTACTATATTAAGTTAGTATACTTATATTACTTTATTAAGACTTAGCGCTATCTCCCCTTTTTAATCTATTTTTACTAAGCTTACTTAATCTTTTTTATAATATACTTTAGTTCGTTATCTTCCTTAATTATTAATAGTAGCTAATAGTTATTAACTACTTAGCTAAGTAAGGGGTTATCCGCTATATAGCGGAGGAACTTTATATATAGTTTTTTATATACCCTTCTTAAAATATTAAGCTTTACTATATATAAGCTAACTACCTTTATTATAGTATACTTTAAGTATAGCTAGTTAAGCTTTTAATAAGACTTATCTATAATATACTTCTTTATATCTAGCTATACTTTATCGCTTACTTAAAGTCTTTCCGCCGGTATATATAATTAGTTTACTATCTCCTTTTATCTTACCTATAATATAGCAATCGCCGTTTAAAGGAAGTTAGTAACTTCTTTTATCCTTTATATAAGGCTTTATATACTTTTTATATTTAGTATAAGCGGTCCTTCTTTTTATATAATTTAGATCGGCTTAATATTATACTTATATATAGCGAAGAAAGGGCTTATACCCGTTATTAATACTACTAAATTATTAAGCGCCGCTTAAGCGTAAAGTAGCTATACCCCTTAATCGTCTTACTTATAGTAAATATATATATAAAGGTATACTTATACTTTTTAGTTTACGCGCTTTATCGCTTTATTAGTTTATAAGTAGTAAGCTAAACTTAGTTTCCTTTAAACCTTAGTTTATTAGTAAATTTCCTTTTAAAATTGCCTTATTTAGTTTATCCCTTAATTTAAGATAATAAACTTTAGTATTTTATAAAAGCGGAAGTAAGAATATAAGAACTTAGTAGTATATACTACTACTTTTATTATTAATATTGCTTTTAAAGTTATCGCTTTTATTAGCTAGTTTATTATTACTTAAAGGTTTTAAAAGCCTTTAGTCCTTATTAGCAGTAAGTTAACTATAAAGTTTATTATTAAGTATATAAACGGCTATATAAGAGGCGGTAATAATTAAAAAAGCCTTTTTTAAAGTTACTTTTAAATATACCCCTTATTATATAGCTTATAGTTTATAATAAGCTAGTATACTATTAATAACTAGCCTAGCTAGAAAAACTCTTAAGCTAGTATTATAAGTATCCCTTTATACTTTAAGTATCTTATTACTATTAAGTTATATATCCGCTAAGCGATTAATATTTAAAGCTTATTTAGCTTTTTATCCTCCTTTTCCTTAAAGTATTAAGCCTTAAATAGCACTTAAAGTTAGTTTTTAAAGCAAAAGCGCCCTCTTATATTAATTATATACTTACTTACTTAAACCTTTAATTACTATTTTAAAGTAAGCGATTAGTCGCTATTTTATATTACTTAAAATACTACTTAGTACTCTTTATCCTTTTATAATATCGCTATTTACCGCTTTTATATCTCTTACTTATTAAAGTCTTTAACTTATAAGGTTATAAGGACTTAGGCTACAGCCTAAGCCTTATTATATAAGGAGGGCTAGGTCCGTATATATAGCTACAAACCCGCCGTATATAAGCAGGCTCTTTATAGCTTATTATTATAATACTACGGACGGCACCTATATACTAGCCTTTACTTACTTTATAATAGTATAAGCTATTAATTATAGACTTATTCGATAGTATAATAGCAGGAGCTCCGCCTTAAGCGGAGCGGGACGACGCTATTATAAAGTCGTTACGGAACGCCTTAAAGGCGTTAAAAGGTGCGTTAGCCGGCTAAAGGGATAACTTCCTCGCCGTATTAAAGGGGCCGACTATAAAGCCTATTTTAACCCTTATAGCATTAGCCGCGTTAAGAACGGCGCCTATAATTACTATAGTGCGGAAGCTATTTTTATAGCTAATATAAGATAGGAAGCCGGAGAGCTTCTACTTTTTCCTTAGCCGGCTATAGGCGAAATACTATGCTAATAAGGAATACGGCCTTAATAGCGGCCGGAGCGCCGTTTAATACGCGCTCTTATATATACTACTAGAGCCCTAAATGCGGAGGATTGTAGGCTTTAAAGAAAAAGGAGGCTATAATAGCTCTTAAGACCCTTAAGACTTTTTCTAGTACCTTATCTATACGTTTAGCAATATATAGGAATAAGAAAAAGCGTAGGATAGGCTATACACCTTTAGATAGAGGGATAGATAGTCCTTTAAGGAGTTCCTCCTTAAGTTTAAGGAAACCCTCTTTTAGGCGGCGGGTACTATAATATAAGAAGATAGCGCGAAGCTAATATAGCTATAAAACTTAATTACCTTAGCACTCTATAAGCTGCTTATCCTTATTATTATACTATCTATATACGGCGAGTATATTAGCCGCCTTATAAAAGTAGCTTAAAGTTATAAATAAACGCCTTACTTTTAGAAGTTATAAAAGCGCACTTTATATAGCGGGGACGGGGTTACCCCCCTCCTATAAAACGCGCTTACTATCGACGTTAATAGCGATACTTTTATAACTATAACAAGGACCGACCGCGCGAAACGCTTAAAAAAGGCGTCTATAACCTTAACCTCTTTTACGCTAGCGGGCTAGTCCTCTTAATAGCGGGCGAAATAGGTCTTTAGCGACGAGATCTAAAAACGATATACTAATAGCCGATACTTACGCTATAAAGCGGGCTCTTACTTTGCTATAAAGTGCCTATATAAGCTAGTAAAGCGTCTTTTTATAAGAATCCGCTTTATAGCGGTCGATATACTACCTTAGCTCGCCTTAAATAATAAGGACCCCGCCCCTTATAAGGCGGAGGGAAAAGAATAGCTTTAAGGCAAAGACGGGCCCCGGAGCTATAGTCGTTAGCATAAGTAAGGCAAGAGCTAGTAGCTTATATAAAAGAGGATCTTACTTTAATATAAGTTATGCTTAATTAGTCTAAATTTCTTACCGCTTTTATAGATAAGGGATACTAATACTACGCTATAGTAAATAAAGCGTTTATATGTTAAATATAAGTACTTATTAAGAGGATTACCCCGCGCTAAGTAAAGGGCGCTTTAAGCGTAATAAAGGGTATAGAAATTAAAGGCATTACTTAACTAGCTATAGAAATAGCTAGCTACTTAAGGCTTATTATAGTATATATAATCCTAAAGCTTAAATTCCTTTTAATCTTAAAGAAGCCTTAGCTTATATACATATAGTCCTTTTTAGTTCTATACTAAAAAAGGCTATAGTTTAGCCTAGCGGAGATATAGCTACGCTATGTCGACGGCGCCTTTAAGGAGACGGGGGCTATACTAAGGCTAGCTAATACTATTAAGGTACTTACCTTAGTCTTTATAGGTATAGTTAAATAGCTCGCACGCTAAAAAGGCAAGGCCGCTACTAACGCGGCGATTTATACTATAAGCCTTATAAATATTAATAAGGCCTTAAAGACTAAGACGCTAAAATCGCCTATAGACTTATAAAGGGTAATTCTTTAGCGCTTTTACGACTTATTGCCGCTCTTTATAAAGCACGAGGCTAATAAGCTTAACCTTTATAAGTTAGGAGTCGACTATAAGATCCTTATCTATATAAACGAGTAAGGAAAAGAGTTCCCCGCGCCCTTTAAGCCGCTATATAGTATATCCTAAGCTAAGTTATTAGTACTTAAGAAGACCTTTTAAGACCTTTTAGATAAAGGGTTTATCCGGGTAAGTAGCTTTAAGGCAGGCGCCTTAGTATTCTTTATTTAAAAATTAAGAGGCGGAATCCGCTTTTACTATAACTATTAAGCCTTTAACGTAATTATACGGCTAGACCGTTACCCGCTCCTCTTAATCTTTAATACGCTCCACAACCTATTAAAGGCGAAGTAGTTTAGTAAGCTTAACGTTATATAAGCGTTCTATAAAGTGCGGATTACGGAGGGTAAGAAGTAAAAAACGGCCTTTTATACTTATTATAGCCTATTTAAGTAGCTAGTAACCCTTTTTAGTCTTATTAAGGCCCCGGCTACCTTTTAATATTATATTAATAACGTCCTTCGCGACTTCCTTAATAAGTTTACCTTTACCTATATCGATAATATTCTTATTTATAGTAGCGGCTCGTATAAAGACTATATATAGAAAGTATAGAGGGTCTTAAACCGCTTTTACCTATATAGCTTATACCTTAATCCGGATAAGTACGAGTTTAAGGTTAAGTATATAAAGTACCTTAAGTTTATAATCTATACCGGCGCGGGTATTTAAGCGGACCCCGTTAAGATATAGGCGATTTGGGACTAGGATACCCCGATAATATAGACTAGCATATAAAGCTTTTTAAGCTTTGCTAATTACTACTATATATTTATTTATAGGTTTTTTAAAATCGTTATACCGTTAAATAAGATTATAAGGAAAAAGGTAGCTTTTTATTAAGGACCTATATAAGAAGGTGCGTTCCGTATACTTAAGGATCTATTTTCGCAGGCCTTAGTACTACTTTAATAAGATTTTAACTATATTATTATAGTAAAAGCGGACTATAGCGGCTAGGCGCTTAAAGGCACGCTCTTATAAGAAGTAAAGGGGCGGAAGTAGCCTATAGCCTTTTACTTAAAGAAGCTAACTTTAGCGGAAAGGAACTACGCTATTTATAATAAAAAGATACTCGCTATTATTAGCTATCTTAAGCAATAGTAAGCGGAGCTCCGTAGTTATAAGAGCTTCGAAGTCCTTATAAACTACTAAAACCTTAAGTATTTTATAACCCGCTAGCACCTTTTTAAGCAGTAGGCCTATTAAGCTAAGTACTTATCCCGCTTTAACTTTTAGATTAAGTATAGGCTAGGTCGGGACTCCGCCGTCTTAAACGCGCTTTCTTAGCGGGATTAAGACCGTACTATAAACGCGGATATTAAAGCGCGGGATCTATAGCTTATTCCGCAGGCGGCGTTGCGTATATATATTAAGGTCTCCCTTATTAAGGAACCTTCGATCCCTTTATTTAATGCCTTTATTAAGGAGCCTTTAACCCCCTCGTTTAATAGAGTAGACCCGCCCGCTATATTAAAAGCGGGTATCCCGCCCGCCTTACTAACGCCTCCTTAAGCGCTAGGTTTAAGGGACTAAGTAAGCTTAAGCGCTTAAATAGCGAGGATCTTTTAAGATAAGGGCCTTTAGCGTCTTTAAGATAGGCTAGCTTCTTAAGACCGTATATATAAGAGCGTGCGGCGCGCTATAAAATCCGGCGCGCGTTCCTTAGATTTAAAGCTACGATTAAAGGTATAAGTAGCGGACTGCTATATCGACTTAAAAGGGCACCTCCGCTAAAAGGGCAGGTTATAAGTACCGGGCGCCTCTTATATAATAAAAGCCGATAAGAGGAACGCCCCGCTAAAAGATAAGCTAAAGAACGAGCTTTAAAGGAAGCTAGTATAGCTAATCTATAACTTTAATATTGTTAGCTACCCCGGCCGATAAGGCATAGCGGTAAGGCTCGTAAAGGACTTTTATTAGCCTTTTATATAGCACTATATACGCCGCTTCCTTTATAACTATAATATCTATAGCCGCACGAAGATTTAGCGGGCGCTTTATAAAAGGCTCTTAAAGTAGCTGCTAATCTTAAACTAGTTTTAGATATATATTTAAATAGATTTTATAACAGACCTTCCGCTTATATTAAGGGGGAATCGCTATATATAGGTTATTAAGGACCGCCTTAATAAGGAAGTAGTGCTTAAGCTAATACTCTTTATAAAAGTAAAGGTATATATAAAACGTTTCCTTTAGTGCTAAGCGCGGATATATAGCTAGCTTATTTTAATTATAAGCGATAAGGGCTTTAACTAAATAAAGCGCTTTTAGTAGCACTTTTATAAGCTACTTTAAGTTACTTAGCTACTTAGCTCTATATATTACCTATAGACTAACGGGGGCCCGGAACGCGTTAATTAAGAGGTATAGGCCTACTTATAAGCCGTAGTAGCCCGGAACTAAGTAAACTAAGACCGTTAGCTCTTAGCCGCATAGCTTACTTTAAATAGTAAGCCTTAAGCGTCTATCGGCATAACCCCTTTCTTCGCGTTATATAGCTTTAAACCCCCCTCCTTAATACTTTAAGCAGCGGATATAGTAGCAGAAGAGCACTTAGCTGCCTTGCTAAAAGCTTAGGCTACTTACTTTGTTTAAAAACTTAAGGAGACTATAAACTATTATTAATTAGTAATAGCGGCGGCTATATAAGATTAAGAGCGGCACGCTAATAAGTTTAAGTCTTTAGTAAAAAGTTTCGTACTAAGGGATAAAGTCTAGTTAAACCTCTATAACTACTAATCCGGCCGCTTAAAGAAGAAGCTTAACTAGCTATATATAAAGTTTATAGTTTAAAGAGTTATTAGCTTATAAGTCGTAAAGCTTAAAAGGTTGCTTTTAAGGATATATAATAAGAATAACATAGACTTATTACGCTAAGCGGCTTAAAACCCCTTACTTAGTTAAGCGGTTACGGACCCTTAGCCCCCCGTAATCTTAGTTAAGGGGGAAAAGGAATTCGCAATTAAGGAGGTAAAAGTAGCTTATTAAAAGAAAGTAAGTAAAGGTAAGCGGCAAGAGGTGCTCGTTAAGTAGCGTAGCTACCTAAACTTAACTTAAGAGCTTATATAGGAGCTTATAGGCGCTAATGCTTTAAATAAGTTCGAAGCCCTTTATAGGCTAGTAGATAAAAACGATAAGCTTAATAACTAGCAGCTCCCCCTTAAGCGAAAACGGGAGGTAACCTTAGCTTTTTCGTTACTTATAGCGTCTTATAAAGCAAAAAGGAAAAAAGAGTTATATTTAAGGCCGCTTAGCTTAAGCGACTAAGGCCTACGCTATTTATTCTTATTTTTAGTCTCTTCCTTATTATCGTCTTTATTCTCCCCCTCTTCCTCCTCCCCCTCCTTTTTAAGGGCGGCGGCGGCGGCCTTTAAAGCGCGGAAACGGCCCTCTAGCCCGGATATTTAAGCGGCGGCGGCGGTAAAGGGGTTAAAAGGGGCGGCGGCGGCGGCGGGCACGATAAGGCCGGCGGCGGCGCTACTATAGGTAGTGCGGACGGCTAAGATAAGGGTAGCGGGGATAGATAAAAGCACCGCTAATAGCGCTACGAAGGCGGTATTCTTAACTAAGGATAGTTAGCGCTAGTCGCTATAGTAAGTATAGTAAGGAGGGAGGAAGAAAAAGAAAGGGGGACTTACTTAAGTATATAGCCTATCCGCTTAAGCGAGCGTAGGTAATAGTAAGCGGCGGCGGCGGCTTTTAATTACGCCTTAACCGCTTTATTACTAAGGTCGGCCTTTTAAGCTATCTTAGCGGTAGTAAAGACGGCCGGAGCCGCCTTATAAGCGCGGCCGGTATAAGTATAAGCGAAGTAGCTATTACTAAAGCGACTTACTTACTTATAATAAGCGTAGCCGCTTAATAAGTAACGTATATAAGACTTATTATAAGCGGCGCTAAGTAATACTTACCGCTTATATTAAGTAATAAGTTAGTATAAGGATAGCGTACTTAGGGGAGCGGACTTATAGCGCTTAACTTAGCGGTCTTAAGGGTAGTAAGGAGGCTGCTAAGGAGTAAAGTCGCGGAGGCCGGCGATAGCATAGTTACTTATAAAGGTATTATAAGCGTAAGTATAGCTAAGGAGGCGGCGGCGATATAAGTAGCGGTAGCGGTATAGGTGCGGCCTTTAAGCTCGATATCGTTAAGGAGCTTTAATATAAGTATTAATAATATAGACGATATATTGTTTTTATAAGGGTTAGCTTAAAGGCATTTACTTTATATACTAAAAGGCGATACTTATAGTATTATTATTACTATTACTATTACTACCGCTATTACTACTACTACTACTACTATAATTATTGCTAGTTTAAAAGGAGGAGGAAGGAAAGGAGGGTTAAAAGCAGAGGGATAGGGTATTTATACCCCTTAGTCCTCGACTTAAGGCGCGGAATACTTAGGCCGCTTAATACGCCGCCGGGCTATTTAAGGCGGATAAGGTGCCCGCTTAATAAGCGGACGGGCCTCTTAATAAGTAGCCGCTTAACTAAGGGCGGCCGGCGGCGGCGGGTAAGGCTATTAAACTTACTATTATACGGCCTTACTTACTATAATATAAGTTTAGCGCTTACTAAGCCGTAGACCGGGCAGCGCTTTATAATAGCTAGTAGCCTTTTATAATACCTTTAAACTATATAGCGCGGTATAGGGAGCGGAGGCATTATATTAAAGTCTTTAACTTATAAAGTTATAAAGACTTAGGCTATAGCTTAAGCCTTATTATATAAGGAGGGCTAGGTCTATATATATAGCTACGGACCCGCTATATATAAGCAGGCTCTTTATAGCTTATTATTATAATACTACGGACAGCACTTATATACTAGCCTTTACTTACTCCGTAATATTACTTATTAAATACGTAAGCTAGTTATACTTATTCTTTAAGTATATCTTAGCTTAAGTTTAAGTTAAGTTTAGCTAAACTCCGCCTTTATTTACCCCGCTTTCGTTTTAAAGTATAAGGTCGTCCGCCTTACTTATATAAGCAATAACTTTATATTCTTTTCCTTTACTTATATTATTATAATAATACGCTCTTTTTATATTAATTATTATAAAAGGTTTATATACTCGCCGCTAAGAGGAACTTAACGTCTTAATTATCGCGCGCTATTTAAGATTATCTATATTATATATCTTATTTTTCTTTCGTTAATTGCCCCTTTTAGCTTATCTTAATCGCGGCGCGATAAAGTATTAAGCATTACTACTAACCTCTTTAAGCGATACTTTAATATAAAGTTATATAAGGCAAGCTTTATCGCTTATTTACTTTACCTCTTATTTAACTTTCTCTTTATTATAAAGTACTTTAAATTCTAATAATTTATTAATATTATAAATACTAGCGTATTATATAACTTTACCCTTTAAAAGTCTAACTATTATATAATTATAAGTAACTCCTTATTATAAATTAAGTAGTTATACTTTACTATATTAAGTCGTTTTAAGAAGAAACTTATTAAGTATTATATCTTATTTAGTCTTATTTATATTAATATGCCGCTTATTATATATTTAAAGCAATCCGCTTTTAAGTACGTTTCCCTTTTAAGGTTATATAGCTATAGTATTAGCGCGTTATAAAATACCTCTTAAATAAACTTAAACGCGGCTTAGTGCTATTTAGTTTATAAAAACGTTATATTCTTTTTATAAAGGCCGTTTAAGCACTGCGAGGCCTTAGCGTAAAGCGGGATAAAAGTATAGTAATAATTTACGAACTTAAAGAAGCTTTAAACGCCTTTTACGTTCTTTAGCGCTTATTATATCTAAATAGATTAAATCTTCTTTAAGTCGCACTAAACCTTACCTTTAGCTTATATAATAAAGCTTAAGTACTTTACTTTTTTTATTATAAAGTCGTATTTTTATAAGTTTAGTATAAGGCCTACCTTTTATAACTTTTTAAGCACCTTTACTACTTTATCTTAAGAGTTATAAAGCGACCTTAATAAGTAAATTAAAATATTATCTATATACGCTATAACGAACTTATAAAAGTAGTCTTTTAGTACTTAGTTAATATAGCATTAAAAGGTAGCCGGCGTTTTTATAAGGCTAGATAAGTATACTTATTACTTAAATAGTCCGAACTTTATTTAAAAGGCCGTTTTAAACTTATAGCCCTCCGCGATTTTAATCTTATAAAACGCTATAATAATATTAAGTTTCGTAAACTAATATACCTTTACTAATATCTTTAGCGTTTTTATAATTAATAATAGCGTATACTAATCCTTTTTTATAATTATATTTAAAGCTTAATAGTTATAATAAAAGCGTAAGCGGCTATTAGCCTTTCTTATAAATAATACCAGCGCCGCGGCTAATTAACTACTTAAGCGGATAAGGTTTGCTTTTAATAGCTCGTTTAAAGTCTTTTAAAGGATAAGGAGTTCTTCTTTTAATATATTATAAAGGGGCCTTTATAATAGTAGCGGCTCCTTACTATCCTTATTTAAAGTAAGATAAATCTTATAGTTTATACTTAGTTAAAATAAGGGTTGCTTAAGTGCTTTAATAAGTATAAAAAGGTTTAAATAAGCTTATAGTGCTTAAGCTAAGATATAGTCCGCTAAGTCGACTAGCGTCTTTAGTTAAAAGGCCCTCTTTATATCCTTTATTATAATTACCTTTATATTAAGCGCTTGTTATTGCTTTTAGTTATCCCTTTAAGCCCTTTTTATTAATACTCCGCCGTGAAGATAAAGGCGCTTATTAGCTTCGTTTCTTAGATATTCGCAATCTTTATAGCTTCTTTTAATCCTTAAAGGCCGATTTAAATCCCCGCTTTTCTATACTAGATTTAATCCCTTTTAGTATTATAAACTACTTTATTCTTCTTTATTTATAGTCTCCTTAAGAATATATCGTAGCTTAACTTTAGTACTATATAAGTATATATCTATTTTAAGTGCTTATTAATCTTTATCTTAAATACTATAATCCTTTTTATTTAAAGCGTTAGTACGTCCTTTAAAAAAGGCTATAGCAGTCTTTTTATCCTATCCGCGAAGGGTATCTATAGCCTTATCGCTACCCCCTTACTTATTATAGTATAATAATTATAGCCTATATCTATAAATATATTAAGCCCCTTTTTCTTATTAATACTAACTTTAAGTAGTACTAAGTTTAGTATAAGGTGCTTCCTTATTAATATTTAAGCTGTTTGCTATTTCTCTTTCTTTTTTAGCGCCTAACTTTATATTAAGGTTCTTTTTTTCTTAAATTAGAATTTACTTTTATTACTTCCTTAGTTATAGCTATAGCTACTTATAAGGTTCTTTTTTTTTATAAAAGCAAGTAATATACCTTATTACCTTATAAGTAAAATACTTTTATTTATTAAGCCGGCTTTATCCTCCTTTTAGTTAAGTTATAGTATTAATTTTACTTATTAAAGTATTATCTTTTAAGTCTTTTTAGTCTTAAGTCGCCCCCTTTATTACTTTCTTTTAGCCTTAAAACGGCTACTTAGTTTACTAAGCCCTTTTTAGCTTTACCGCAATTTACGCTACTTAATTAATATATATTAAGAAGCTTAAAGTTAAAAAGTCGACCGTTATAAGGACCTCCTTAAAGTAAAGGCTTAAAGCGCTTTTTAAGAATATAATTTATATATTATATAGCTACGACCCTCCTCCCGCCTTAAAAAGCCTGCACTTAAACTTAAAGAGGAACGCCGCGAATATTTAGTTCTCTCCTTATTTAATCGTACGGATAGCCGCCGCCGCTTACGATTAAATATCGATATTAAGGTAAATTAAATTAAGATATTTAAGAAATTCTTACTAATTATAACCTTAATCCGCGCTAGTGCTATAATAAGTTAGTATAGTTTACTATAGCCTTATATTTAAGTAGTTATAGATTAAGTAAAAAACCTCCTTTAAGCTTAAGAAGAAGTTTTAATTAATCTTATACTTTTCTTATATATATCGTGCTTAAGGCGTAAAGTAGCGCCGCTAGCCGTTAAATTTCCTTAGCGCTAAGAGTAGCTTTTACTAATCCTTTTTATTTGTTACTTCTTTCTTTATTGCGGGCATTGCGGCCTTTATTATTATATCGTAAAGTAGTATTAAACTACTAATTAATAGGCCGGCCCCTCCTTATATATATATCCTTACTATCTCCTTTAGCTTTTATATTAAGGCTTTAAACTAACTTATTAGCTATAAAATCTACTATTAGCTTACTTAAACTTAGTAGCTTGTTTTAACGGCCTTTATTTATAGTAAGAGGATCGCTTATTTAACCCTTATTTATATATTAGCCTATCCTAGCCCTCCCTTTTACGGCTTTTAAGCATAGCCCCTTTATACTATATAGGCTTCTTACTCGCGCTATATTATAGTTAGTAAGTCTTTTTTTAAGTCGTATAACCTTATCTAAAAGGAGCTTTAAATATATTAAAGGGCTATATATACTTAGTTTAGTAGTATATAGCTAAATAATTATTTATTTAAAGCTAAAAAGGGAAAGGAGAAATCTTTATTTAGGCTACGTAGCTTCGTACTTTATAAAGATTGCTTAAGTAGCCTATACTTAGGTTAAGTTTAGGTTAAACTTAAGCTAAGTTTAGGTAAAGTCTTATATAACTTTAGCTATATATTAGCCTAACTTTAAGTTATTCGCTATAGTATAACTATTGCTTTTTTTATAGTATAGCCTGTAATAAAAAGGCATTAAACTAAATAATATTAAAGAATAGCTATTTTATATACCTTTTAAGACTAAGGTTTATAATATCGCTTAAAAGATACGTATTATAATAATCTTAAATATAAGGCTAAGGGGTATATATATAACCTTTAGCTTTATAGCCTTACTATATACTTAGCGATATATAGATTATAAGATAATATATCGCCGCCTTAGCTATATAAGCTTAAAGAGGGCCTTTAAAGTATATAATAAGGCTAGCCTTAAGATTAATAAGGAAGAGGCTAAGAGATTTTATTATAAAGTATACTACTTAAAGAAAGCGGACGTAATAATTAATCGTAGCTTAAGTATAGTAGCTTAAGCGTTTTTTACGTATATATATTAAGACTTCCTTTAATATAAGCTTATAGGCTATAAAGGTATTAACTATTGCCTTTATAATATTAATATTTTTACCGGATTTTACTAAGTTTTGTTTTCGCCTATATAGGATTAGGTCTTTAATATAATAAAGGCCTAGAAGTTATAAGTTAAGAATAGCGCTATTAGCGCCCTTATTTAAGTACTAGCCTTTAATAATATAATAAAATTCTATGTTAAGAAGATAAAGGCTTAGTTAAAGAAAAACTACTTTATATTATACTATAGCGCACCTTATATATCTTAGTAAAACGGTAAGGTAAAGAGAGCTAGCTATATGCTTATAAAGTCTATAAGGGTAATATATATTAAGATAAAGCTACTAGGATTCCTTTAGCCTTAATATATAAAGATAGCTATATATATAGCGAACTTCTTACTTATATATAGCATAGCTTTAAAAGAGGCGCCGCTAAAAGCCTTACTTAAGGAAATTAAGGTTCTTTATATATACTTTATTAAGTATATCTAGACTTAAAGTTATATTATATATATAACTAAGCTATAAAAGATATTAGCTAAGATAGCTAAGATAAACCTTAAAGTATAAAAAGAAAGACTTATAAGTCTTAAGGGGCTTTATAGTTATATTTATAAAGTATTGTTCCTTAACTAAAAAAGAATAATAATTATTAAGAATATATAGTTTTATAAGGCTATTAAGAAGACTTTACCTTTTAAGGAAAAAGACTATAATATTATAGTCTTTAATAAGAATAAGGATAACGCCGACCTTATAAAGGATATAATACTATATTGCTTAAGCTATTATAAGACTTTTAATTAATAAGATAATCTTAATTATAATAAGAATAATAAATTTAAAGGGGGTAGGCCGGATAGCCTTTAAGTTAAGGGTAATAAGCTAAGGTAGTAATAAGCTTTAAAGCTACTACTACTTTTTAAGTAGTAATAAGCTTTATAGCCCGTACTATTAACTCTTTATTAAACCCCTTCTTTATTAATAATAACGATAAAGCTAAGCGATAATAATATAGATATCTTAATACTAAATACCTTAGTTTAAGGACTAAAAGTATACTTAAGAGAGACTATAAAGGTTTAAAGTAATCTAAGGATGGCTTTTATAAGTATAAGTTGCTTAAAAACTTTCTTAAAAACCTTATAGCTAAAAATACGCTTAATTCCTTATATACTAAACCTTAATTATAAAAAACTTATAGATTCCCCGCTTAAAGCACTATAAGCTAATAAGGTATACTAACTTAATAATTAGCTAACTTACTAGTAAACTAATAAAGTAATAGTTATTAAAAGAGGGCCTTAAGAGACTATATTAAGGGCTTTAACGAAAGAACTTACTATAACGGACTAATACTAAGACTTATTTAAGCTAAGCGTATTAATAGCCCTTAAAGTAATTTACTAAAGGAGGGACTAATTTAATAACTTAAGTAACTAGCTAGTCCTTTTTATATTTAGTGTAATAATTACTACTATAAAAAGATTATTAATAACTTAAAAACAGGCCCTTAAAAAGAATAATTATAAGACCTGCTAGTTGCCCGCGATAAAGTAAGAAATTAATAAATTAAAGTAAAAAGATGCTTAAAACCTTATTTATAAACTATAAAGGGCTTAAGTCTTTAATAAGAAATAGGTTTATTTTAAAAAGCTAGTTTAAAGTAAAAAACCCTTTATAAAGGCTTATTAAGTTATTTAAAGTAACTTAGATCCGAAGGATAAGCTTATAAAAGAGCTTTATATAGTAGTAGTATACTAAGCCTTATTAAAGCTATGAATAACAATTGTTATAATTAAGGACTTAAAATAAAAATAGTTTAATATTATTTATACTTATATATATACGGAAGTATAAAAAGAGGTTTTTATTATATAGTCTTATAAGCTTAAGGATAGTATAGGCCGGGTTTATAAGCTTAATAAAGCTTTAAATAGTTATAAAAGCTTGCTTAAGTAGTAGTATAACTAAGTAAGTGTAGACTTATAAGAATATAGCTTTAAGCGCCTTAAGATAAATAAGTATATCCTTTGCTATAAAATAAGCAATATACTTATAATTATCTATATAAATACTTTTATTATAACGGCACTTATTAAAAAAGCTATTAAGGCTACGGCCGATATCTTAACCGGGCTATATAAGACTAAGTAGCTTAGTAAGCCTTAAGAATTCCTAGGTATTTAATTTAAACAGGATAAAGCAGTAAGAACGATTTTTATATACTAAATAAAGTTCGCTAAAAAGATCTTTAAGAAATTTATTTAAGAGGTTACTAAAGCTATAAAGGCGCTATAGCTAGTAAGACTTAAAGTTCTTTATAATTAAAAGAGTTAAGAACTAATAATAAATACTATAAAATAGCTTCGCTAAACTAGTAGCTTTAATTACTTATTAATAAGCACTTAGCTAAATATTATATATATAGCGAATAAGCTTTTTAAAGCTAGTAATAACTTAATATATAACTATATAGCTATTATAAGCTATGCTATAAAAAGAGCTATAATTATACTTTAGCAAATAACTTAAAGTTAGGCTAATATATAGCTAAAGTTATATAAGACTTAACTTAAACTTAGCTTAAGTTTAACCTAAACTTAACTAAAGTACGGGTTACTTAAGCGACTTTTATAAAGTATAAAGCTATATAGCTAAAATAAAGATTTCCCCCTTCCCTCTTTAGCTTTAAATAAATAATTATTTAGCTATATACTATTAAACTAAGTATATATAGGCCCTTAATATATTTAAAGCTTCTTTTAAACGAGGTTATATAACTTAAAAAAAGACTAACTAACTATAATATAGCGTAAGTAAGAAGCTTACTTAGTATAAAAAAGCTATGCTTTAAGGGCTTAAAAGGAAAGGCTAAAAAAGGCTAATATTTAAATAAAGGTTTAATAAGCGATTCTTTTACTATAAGTAAAGGCTATTAAAATAAGCTACTAAGTTTAGGTAAGCTAGTAGTAGATTTAATTATTAATAAGCTAGTTTAAGGCCTTAATATAAAAGCTAAAAAAGATAGTAAGAACGTATATATAAAGAGGGGCTAGCTTATAAATTAGTAGTTTAATACTACTTTATAATATAATAGTAAAGGCTATAATACCTATAATAAAAAAGGAAGTAATAAAAAAGAAAGATTAGCGGAAGCTACTCTTAGCGCTAAGGAAATTCGATAGCTAGCGGCGCTACTTTACGCTTTAAGCATAATATATATAAGAAAAGTATAAGATCGACTAAAACTTCTTCTTAAGCTTAAAGGAGGTTTTTTACTTAATTTATAACTACTTAAATACGGGGCTATAGTAGATTATAGCGACCTACTATAGCACTAGCGCGGATTAAAGTTACGATTAATAAGAAATCTTTAAGTACCTTAATTCGATCTACCTTAATATTAATATTTTATCGCAAGCGGTAGTAGCTATTTATATAATTAAATAAAAAGAGAACTAAACGTTTGCGGCGTTCCTCCTTAAGTTTAAGTAAACGGTTTTTAAAGCAGGAGGGGGGTTATAGCTATATAATATATAAATCGTGTTTTTAAAAAGCGCCTTAAGTTTTCGCTTTAAGGAGGTACTTATAATAGTTAACCTTTTAACCTTAAGCTTCTTAGCGTATATTAATTAAGTAGCGTAGATTGCGGTAAAGCTAAAGAAGGTTTAGTAAACTAAATAGCTATTTTAAAGCTAAAAAAGGGTATTAAAGGGGGCAACTTAAGACTAAAAAAACTTAAAGGGCAATATTTTAATAAGTAAAATTAACGCTATAACTTAGCTAAGAAGAGGATAAAGCTAGCTTAATATACGAAAGTATTTTACTTATAAAGCAATAAGGTATATTGCTTACTTTTATAAAAAGAAGAAAGAAAGAACTTTATAAGTAGCTATAGCTATAATTAAGAAAGTAACTAAAGTAGATTTTAATTTAAAAAAAGAGGAACTTTAGTATAAAGTTAAGCGCTAAAGGAGAAAGAGAAATAGTAAATAGCTTAAAAGTTAATAAAAAAGCACCTTATACTAAACTTAATACTACTTAAAGTTAGTATTTATAAGAAAAAAGGCTTAACGCACTTATAAATATAAGCTATAACTATTATACCGTAGTAAGTAAAGGGGTAGCGATAAAGCTATAAATACCCTTTATAGATAAAATAAAGAAGCTATTATAGCCTTTTTTAAAGGATATACTAACGCTTTAAATAAAAGGGATTATAGCGTTTAAGATAAAGATTAATAAGCACTTAAAATAGATATTCGCCTATATAGTATTAAAGTTAAGCTATAACGTATTTTTAAAGAAACTATAGATAAAAAAGAATAAGGTAGTTTATAATATTAAGGGGGATTAGATTTAGTATAGAAAAGCGGGGATTTAAATCGGCCTTTAAGAATTAAAAAAAGCCGTAAAGATTACGAATATTTAAGAAGCGAAGCTAATAAGCGCCTTTATCTTCGCGGCAAAGTGCTAATAAAAAAGGGCTTAAAAGAATAACTAAGAGCGACGATAGGCGCTTAACGTAAAGGTAGTTATAATAAAAGATATAAAGAAGGCCTTTTAGCTAAAAATACTAATTAACTTAGCGGACTATATCTTAGCCTAAGTATTATAAGCTTATTTAGACCTTTTCGCACTTATAAAGATACTTAAGTAACCTTTATTTTAACTAAGTATAAATTATAAGATCTATTTTACTTTAAATAAGGATAGTAAGGAGCCGCTATTACTATAAAGGCCCTTTTATAATATATCGAAGGAAGAACTCTTTATTCTTTAAAAGACTTTAAATAAGCTACTAAAAGTAAACCTTATCCGCTTAAGCAGTTTATTAGCCGCGGCGCCGGTATTATTTATAAAGAAAGCTAATAGCCGCTTACGCTTTTACTATAATTACTAAGCCTTTAATATAATTATAAAAAGGGATTAGTATACGCTACTATTAATTATAAAAACGCTAAGGATACTAGTAAAAGTATATTAGTTTATAAAACTTAACGTTATTATAGCGTTTTATAAGATTAAAATCGCAAAAGGCTATAAGTTTAAAACGGCCTTTTAAATAAGGTTTAGACTATTTAAGTAATAAGTATACTTATTTAGCCTTATAAGAACGCTAGCTACCTTTTAACGCTATATTAACTAAGTATTAAAAGACTACCTTTATAAGTTCGTTATAGCGTATATAAACTACGTTTTAATTTACTTATTAAAGTCGCTTTATAATTACTAAGATAAGGTAGCAAAAGTGCTTAAAAAGCTATAAAAGGCAGGCCTTATACTAAACTTATAAAAATACGACTTTATAATAAAAGAACTATAAGAAAGTGATTTTACTACTTTAATAAATTAGCTATTTAATCCTTTCTTAATTAGATAAGTATAAGAGGGTGTATAAATTATATAAAAACCCGTATTAAATAGCTTAACTTCGGCTTATTATTTTCTAAGTTCTTATATCCTTATACGATATCTATAACGTTATATACGGAACGAAGGAGGTTAAGGTAGCTAGATAAAACAAAGATCCGCCTAAACCTAAACTAACCTTAACTAACTTTTAATATAAATTGCCGTATAAGGAAGGGATATCTAGCTACGGGGTAAAATACTTTAAAATCAATATTCCTTAGGCTTTAAGACCGCCTAAAGGCCGGTCCGGATATATTACTCCGTTCCCTTATATTTATCTATAAAAGGCGAATCTCCCGCTACTAAATAGCTAGAGATTCTACAAGCACTTACGCACTTAATTCTTTATTAATCAATTCTAGCTAAATCCTGCCTTATATAATATTAACTCCTTTATTACATAATATTATATAATCTCCTAATTCCCCTACAATTTCGCTGCTGCTTTAACCTTTAATAGGTTATAAGCCCGGCTTAGCTTACTACGCTAAGAAATTAATTACTCCTCTAACTAGCTTTAGAAAATTCCGAGAAAAATACGACCTCTTTCCTTAATTACCTGTCTAACCTTTTGTAAAATTGAACGTTAATTAAACGACTAAATCTCTTAGAATTTATACTTAAAGATATCTTAACCTTAATTACCTCCTTTAATCTCTTTCCTTTTTTAGAAATCCCCTTATTTATATAAAATTCTCTTAAAATTCTCTCTTCTCCGTTAAGACCTCTTCTATCCTTGAAAATTTGCTTAGAATTTTCTTTACTAATCCCTACCGACTTCTTTTATCTTTCGACCCTTCTTAAGTTAAAAATCAACTTTTCTTTACTTACCTATTTTATCTTACTAAAGATATATAAAATAGCAGGCTAGAAAGAATACGAGTTTTCTAAGTTAAAGGGTAATTCTAATTATACCTTATAGACTACTAAAATACGAGCAATTCTTATTAAAGAAAAGCTTATAGCTACTTTAAAGCAAGCAAATTATATAAAGACAAAAGAGGCTCTTACCTTAATTTTCCTATGCTTAGAAGACGGTCCCTTAATATAGATTAACTACGTAACTACTGCTAAAGATGCTTAAGAAAAGCTATAAAAGCTATATAATCCCTTGAATTTCTCGTCGAATTATTTGCTTATAAAATAGCTTTTTAACTTAAGTCCTTCCGACTTATAGTTAGAGAAATACCTTTATAAGGTAAAAAAGGTCTACGAGGAATTAAAATCTCGAGAAATATATATTCCGGAAGTAGTTCTTATAGCATAGATTTTAAATTCCCTTAGCGGGGAATTTAGAAGCTATATAACTAATATTACGTAGAGCCTTAAGCATAATTTTATAGCCTTCTCTCTCGAGACCCTTATAGCTAGTCTTTTAAACGAAGTTAGAAGGGTAAAAGATATAGAGGACTCTTCGGAGAAAGCTTTCTTACTTTAGAAAAAGCCTTAAAAAAAGCATGGGAATTCCTCGAATTCTTATTATAAAGAATGTAAAAAACCAGGCCACTTAGTAGCTAATTGCTTCCGGCTTTACTTTAAAAAAGCCCCTTCTTATTAAGTGCTTAAAGGAAAGAAAATAGACGATTCGAATAAGGTAACTAAGAAGAAACCTACCTCGAAAAAGTCTTCTTCTTTTTCTTCTTCTTTTAAAAAAGAAAAATTAAAGAAAAGAGTAGAAGAAGTAAAATTAAGCGAAGAAGGAGATAAGGTTTTAAATTCAACCGAAATAGACCTCGATATAAATCTTATCGACCTTTCTTAGTTATCCTCTCCTCTCTCTTAAGTCTTTACCCCTAGGTAGCCTCGAATAACCCTCTAAAGGTAATTTTAACTTTTATAGATTCCCTTATAGCAGTAGCTAAAAATACTCTTTTAAGACCTCTTAAAGCCTTACTCCCTCGGATCCGAGAAATAGTATTAAAGATAAAGGAAGGAGGATTTCCTAGATATAGTAAAAAGACTCTTAATTTTATATACGATACTAGTACTACTAAGCATATAGTAATAAATAAAAATTATCTTATTAACTATAAAGAGATTAAAACAAAAGTCTGCTAAGGAAAAGCTTCCTTTATATTAGTAAAAGGAAAAGGGGATTTAGTATTTAAATTCCTATACCTTAAAGTAAGATATATACTTAGAGATTGTTTTTATATACTTAAAATTAAAGTTAATATAATTAGTTAGTTATATTTTAAGAATACCTATGCCCTTATAGGTAAGAATAAGGTCCTTCTTTTAAATAATAAGGCGTAGATTCTTACTAAAGGATAACTTAGAAATAAGCTTTATTATATTCCTTTAAAACCTTTACTAAAAAAACATTCTCTCCTTATTACCTCTTTAAAGGCAAAGGATATAGATTTTTATAC
>JAPEBW010000732.1:0-40392 GCA_027405785.1 Ophiocordyceps robertsii
CCTTTACCTATATTAACGCTTTGCCGGTATTACGGGAACCTATTAAATAGTCCCCTTATCTATATCGGTTAAGGAGGGAAACGTTAGCATTCTCCTCTCCTCTATTAGCTATATCTTAATTAGCATAACACTTACCTTTACTTTTATAATAAGTAAGGCATATTGCTAAGACGTATAGCCCGTATTGCCTATAAGTAGCTAGAGTTTTAACCGTACTTCTTAAGTACGGTACTTTAAACTAGCTATATCGATACTAAAAAGCGGCGCCGGGGTTAACTAAGTAAGTAGCTCGCGCCGCTTATCGATAAGCGTATAATAGTCGCTATACTAAGACTAGGAGATTATTAGCTAATTGCTAGTATACTCATTCTATATTAATTACTATTATATCCTTCTTAGCACTTATAATACCGTTCTTCTTCTAATAAGTTATCTTAGTAATATTAAACACCTTATAGAGATACTAAGCTATTATAGTAAGATAGCGGCGAGCCTCTTCGCTAAATATAAAGGCGTTATTATCGCTATCGTCGTCTTTAAAGTTAGTATCGTTAACGTTAAGTACATTAAGCTCTTAAATATAATTAAGCACGGCGACTATATCTATACGGTCGCTGGCTATAAGTATAGCCGCTTATATAATAATTAGCTAATAAATAGCGATAGCGAATTTAATTAATAATTATAGTTAATTAATAATATACTTAATCGTAAGTAGCTATATACTAATAGCACTACTCGTACCTTAATAAAGTAACGCTAAAGAAAATATACTTAATCTCTATAACCTTAATAAACTTTAGCTTAAATGCTTAATAAGCCGTAATAGCGGAATAGAAATAATATATATATTAAAGTTTAGCGGGTATTACGCTACTAGTATAAATAGCGCGGGCTTTAGCCTTAAACTATATATATTTCGCCCGTAAAACGATAAGGATATCGGCCTTATTATTACCTATATTAATTTAAGTATTATTATCGCTATCGCTATTGCTATTACCTATTATATCGGGCTGCTTTCCCTTAAAAGGAGGCGTAATAAGCGGAGTATCGCGGCTAGGTATCGCTAGTATCTTAAGGCCTAATTAGTCTTACTATTACTATTACTCTTAAGGAGTAGTATTATTATTAGCACTATTAGTACCGGGGATAAAGGACTTACCTTATGCTTACTAATCGTTAGTAAGCATATTAATAGCCTTATCCTTAAGGATAGGTATAAGGTTAGGTATAAGCACCTTTTCGGAAGGTGCTCCCTTATTATAAGGTAATAGCGAGCTAGGCGTCTCCTTAGCTTAACCTCTCTTAGTATTAGTACCGGCCTTTCTAGCTAAAGGAGAGTTAAGGACTTAAGGAGAACCTTAATCGCGACTACGATGCTTTAAGGGCGAACCCCTTAAGAGTTAATACTATATCCGATATAGGAAATTAGCGCGCTTATTAATTAAGCGCGGCTTCGAAGTACGAGGCATATTGGCGATAATAAAGAGGTATAGAATATATATTAAATAAAGAGCGAAAAGGTATAGATAACTTAACGGCAAATAATTACGGAAGAGTTAAAAAGGGGAAGAAAAACAAAAGGTGCGGAAATACGCATAATAAACTTTTAACTAGTATATTGCTACTAATATATAAGCGCAATACCTATAATTGCTTAAAGGCAATTAATATTACTATAACCTTATATATAACCCTACGTATTTAACGCTATATTTAATTATATATAACTACTAAGCCTATATATTACTATATTATAATTACGCGTACTTATATAATAATACTAACTAAGGATATAACTATAACCTTCTATTCCTAAAATCCTTATAATAGTATATTTAATATACTCTAAACTAAATAGCTAAAGGCGTTTATTATAAGGGGGGGATAATTATAAGAATAGTACTAATAGTATAGGCTAACTAAGTGCGGGGAATGCGCTAAGTAAAAAGCCCTGCTTTTAGTCCCGACTTAATAGGTAGTTAATAAGCCCTTGCGATAAAAGCTAAGAGACTTTTCTTTTTATAAGCTTTAGTCTTATAATAAAGTAAGTAGCTAAGTAATACTATAACTTATCGTACTATTTACTATCTTTATTAGTTTTTTAGTAGTATCGCTAGACTGTCTCCTTATATTTAAATAGCCGTTTAATTCGTAAAAATAGCTTTTTATAAAAATTAAAGCTATTTTCCTCGCTTTGTAGCTATCCCTTTACGTGTTAATATTAGCTTTTAATTATAATATTTAATTACTATATTAGTTTTAAGTTATAGCTAAAGGTTTAAATAACTTTTATACTTATATATTTTTAAGATTAACTTAAAGTTCTTTTTTATTTTTAACTTACTATAAATTATAACGTATAGTATAACGCTAAACTTATAAGTAAGGAATAGTACGAATTTAGTTATTGCTTTAGCTATAAATATTTTAATAAGTATACTTATAACTTACTTTATAAAGATATTATAAGCTTTTATTTAGTAGTTATATCTATAGCTAAGAAGTATATACTAGCTATTAAAGTAAACTTTGCTTATTAAGTAGGTAAAAACAAAAAAAACTACTAGTTCCTTTAATTTTCTAAGCGTAAAGCTTTAGTATTTTATATAAGTTAAATAAGTTTTAATATATTATTTTATAAAGTAAGCTACTAATACTTCTTTTTCAACGTATTTTTTAAGAATATAGTATTCTTTATAGCTTATATAAAACTAGTATTCTTTATTTATTTAGCGTTCTTTATTTTATTAACTTACTAAAAGTACGGGACCTTTACTTACTTATTAAAGTAGACGCTATAGCTTCTCGTCTTTAATATAATACTATAAGTTTTAATTTAATGCTTCTTATAATCTTACTTAATATATTAAATAGTTTTTTTATTATTTATAAGAATTTTATAATTGCTTATTACTTTAAAGAATATAATTAAGCTATAGCACTTTCTTAAAAAGAATTTAAGTATAAGTTTATAAATTTATTAATATTTTCTTAAGACGTTTTATTTAAGAGATTTAAAGGTTTTTTTAGCCTTTATAAGAGCTTATTAGCTATACTATTCTTCCTTTTCTTTATATACTAAACTATAAAGTTAAATAGAAAATATAGCTAACTTAGCTAATAATTATAGCTTTTAATTTCTTTAAACTATTCTTTTAAGCTAGGTAATAAAGACTCTTATTTTTTTTAAGATAAAATACGTGCTACTAATATATACATTTAGCCTTTATAGTATAAAACTTATATTCCTTTTTTCTTGCCTTATATTTTGCTTTAACATTATTTTAAATTCTATATTTATATTTGTTGTAAATAAAAGGAGTGTATACGCTAAGGCCCCACACCTATTTCACTGCGAGAGCCCTAGGCGTAGCCCTAGCCCTTATTTACAAGGGTCAGCCATATATATATAAGGGCACCCCTTCGCATATATATTCCTTCCTAGCTAGCTAGACACTATTATTATCTTTTAAAGCTCCCTCTTTTCTATAGGTTATAGCCCTCGCGCGCTGTAAAATTGCTACCTTAACCTCTTTACCTTAATTACCTTAATTACCTTAATTACCTTAATTATCTTAATTATATTTAAACCCTTCTTTTAACCTGTAGGCCCTTAAAAACTAAGGCAGAGGCGCGGCAGCCCGAGATATAAAGGCTATCGCCACATACATAATAACATAAATCAATAGCGATAAGGGTATGCCCTACGCGACGCATACGCCTAGGCTATATACGACTTTGCAGCTATATAGCTAGCTGCATTACCCGTAGGAAAGCCGCTACTATTACCGGCGGCTCGGTATAGCAGGATAGTCGCCGCTAGCAGACCCCGGCAGCAGGACAGTCGCCGCTAGCAGACCCCGTGTAGAACATATAATAGCTTCTATAGCCTTAAGATAAGGGCGTAAGGCCATGGTAGATAGGCTTCGGGGATAGGAGAATTATAAGTTATAAAGAATAGAGCTTATTATCGCCTTAAGGGTAGAAAACCTTAAGGGCTTTATTAACAGCACTATCGTATTACTACTTAAAGACGACCTTAAGTATAGAACTTAAGAAACAAAGGATAAAATAGCTACGTATAGTATTATTATAAGCATTACTCTTAAGATAAGGGAACTTATTATAGATAACGGGTAGGATAAGGAAATAACCGCTAAATAGATAAGAGACTTAATTAAAGTATCCTTAATAAAGGTCTTAAAGGTTGCTTTTTACATAACCTTTATAGAATTTATCGCCTTTAACTCGAAGAAGTTCGTTAGTATAAAAGAGTTCGTAAAGAAGCTATATTAGTATTAAGATTAGCTTATTATAGTAAAGAAGGGTCTACCGAAACGACTTTTTGTGATTATAGCCCTTAAAGGTATTTAAAAGCAATATCCCGACTAGTATAATAACTAAACCTATAACTAATAGCGAGGGAATTATATTGCGAAAGACGAGCTATATAAATAGCTTATAAGAGTTACGAGAGCTAAGAAGTCTAAATCCTTAGCTAATACTACGTTTAGTAAGGCTAAGGGCAATAATAGCAGAAGCGGCACTAAGGGCTTTAAGAAGGACTTTAATAAGAACACTAGTTTAAGCAAACTAAGTAAGAAATATAACAACTTTAAAGAGACGGTTATTTTAAAGTGCGGCTGCCGCATTAAGCTAGGGAAAGTTATATATAAAGAGCCGGACTATAAAACTAAGTATCTTAATAAGGCCCTTAAGTTTTAAAAGGCATTTCGAGCCGCTAAAGCCGCGACTAGCAACGAAGGGAAAACGGGCAACGCGGCTATTATAACGGCTAGTAGTAAGTTTAACGGCTGCCTCTTAAGCGGTGCTATTATAGATAAATATAAGCCCGTTTAGGATAAAGCTATCGTAGACTTTAAATACGCGACTTACTGCTTTAACGACCTTAAATAGTTTACTAATATAAAAGCCGTTAACCATTTTTTAATAATATCGTCGAATAGTAGCCCGCTATAAGTAAAAGCTATAAGCACCGTTAAAGTTATTATCGGCAGCGTTACGTTAAAGCTATTAAACGTTAATTACGCGCCGGCATCGCTAGCTAACCTTATTAGCAATTAGTGCCTTAAAAAGAAAGGCATTAAGCTTAATAATATTAAGGAACGACTATTTTATATACTTTTTAAGACTAAGATTTATAATATCGCTTAAAAGATACGTATTATAACGATCCTAAACACGAGGCTAAGGGGCATATATACGGCCTTAAGCTTTATAGCCCTACTATATACTTAGCGATATATAGATTATAGGATAATATACCGCCGCCTTAGTTATGCTAGCTTAAAGAGGGTCCTTAAAGTATATAATAAGGCTAGCCTTAAGATTAATAAAGAAAAGGCTAAGAGATTTTATTATAAGGCTTACTACTTAAGGAAAGCAGACGCGATAATTAGTCGTAACTTAAGCGTGGTAGCTTAAGCGTTCTTTATATATATATATTAAGACTTCCTTTAATATAAGCTTATAGGCTATAAGGGTATTAACTATTACCTTTATAGTATCGACGTCTTTACTAGATTTTACTAAGCACTATTTTCGCCTATAAGGGATTAGGCCTTCGATATAATAAAGGCTTAAGAGTTATAAGTTAAGAATAGCGCTACTAGCGCCCTCGTTTAGGTACTAGCCTTTAATAACGCAATAGAATTCTACGTTAAGAAGATAAAGGCTTAGTTAAGGGAGGACTACTTTATGCTATGCTATAGCGTACCTTATATATCTTAGTAAAACGGTAAGGTAAAAAGAGCCGGCCGTACGCTTATAGAGTCCGTAAGGGTAATATATATTAAGATAAGGCTACCGGAATTCCTTTAGCCTTAGTATATAGAAATAGCTACGTATATAGCAAACCTTCTGCCTATACGCGGAACGGCTTTAAGGGAGGCGCCGCTAGAAGCTTTATTTAAGGAGATTAAGGTTCTTTATATATACTTTATTAAATATATCCGGACTTAAGGTTATATCGTATATATAACTAAGCCGTAAAAGATATTAGCTAGGACGGCTAAAATAAACCTTAAGGCGTAAAAAGGAAGACTTATAAGTCTTAAAGGGCTCTATAGTTATATTTATAAGGTATAGCTCCTTAATTAAAAGAAAATTGTAATTGCTAAAGACGTGCGCTTTTATAAGGTAATTAAGAAGACCTTACCCCTTAAGGAAGAAGACTACGATATTGCGGTCTTTAATAAAGATAAGGATAACGCTAACTATATAAGAAATATAATGCCGTATCGCTTAAGCTATTATAAGACCCTTAACTGTTAAGATAACCTTAACTATAACGAGAACGATAAATCTAAGGGGGGTAGGCTTAGTAGCCCTTAGAATAAGGGTAATAAGCCGAGGCAGTAGTAAGCTCCGAAGCTACTACCCCCTAAGTAGCAATAAGCTTTATAGCCGTTACTACCGACTACTTATTATACCCCTTCCCCGCTTATAATAACGATAAAGCTAAGCGATAATAATATAAATATCTTAATACTAAATACCTTAGTTTAAGGGCTAGAGGTATACTTAAGAGAGACTATAGGGGTTTAAAGCAGCTTAAGGACGGCCCTTATAGGTTACTTAAGGACTTTTCCGGAGACCTTATAGCTAGAAATACGCTTAATTCCTTATACGCTAAATCTTAGTAGTAAGAGACCTACGAATTCCCCGCTTAAAGCACTACGGGCTAATAAGATATACTAACTTAATTATTAGCTAACTCGTAAATAGACTAGTTATATAGTAGCGGTTAAGAGAGGGCCTTAAAGGACTATATTAAGGGCTCTAACGACGGAGCTTACTATTATAAACTAATGCTAAGACTTATTTAAGCCGGGCGTATTAATAGCCCTTAAAGTAATTTACTAAGAGAGGGACTAATTTAATAACTTAAGTAACTAGCTAGTCCTCTCCGTATTTAGTGCGATAATCGCCGCTACGGAGGGTTCGCCGATAACCTAAAAACAAGCCCTTAAGCGGGATAACTATAAGACCCGCTAGTTGCCCGCGATAAGGCGGGAAATTAATAAATTAAAGTAAAAGAATACTTAAAGCTTTATATATAGACTACTAAGGGCTTAAGTCTTTAACGGGAAATAGGTCTACCTTAAGAAGCTAGTTTAAGGCAAAGAACCGCTTATAAAGGCCTATTAAGTCGTTTAAGGGGACTAAGACTTAAAAGATAGGCCTACGGAGGAACTTTATATAGCAGTAGCGCACTAAGCCTTATTAAAGCTATTTATAACGATCGTTATAGTTAAGGACTTAAAATAAGAATAATTTAACGTTATTTATACCTATATATATACGGAAGTATAAGAAGAGGCTTTTATTATATAGCCCTATAAGCTAAAGATAGTATAGGCCGGGTTTATAGGCTTAATAAGGCCCTATATAGTTATAAAATCTCGCTTAAGTAGTAGTACGACTAAGTAAGCGTAAACTTAAGAGAACACGGCTTTAAGCGCCTTAAGACGGATAGGTATATCCTCCGCTATAAAGCAGGCGATATACTTACGATCGTTTATATAGATAATTTTATTATAGCGGCACTAACTAAGGAAGCTATTAAGGCCGCGGCCGATATCCTAACTAGGCTATAGAAGACTAAGCAGCTTAGCGAGCCTTAGGAATTCTTAGGTATCTAATTTAAACGGGATAAGGTAGTAAGAACGATTCTTATATACTAAATAAGGTTCGCTAAGAAGATCCTTAAGAAATTCGGTTAGGAGGTTACCGGAGCTATAAAGGCGCTATAGCTAGCGAGACTTAAAGTTCTTTATAACTAAAAGAGTTAAGAACTTATAATAAATACTACGAGGTAGCTTCGCCGGACTAGTAGCCTTAATTACTTATTAATAAGCACTTAGCCGGATATTATATATACGGTAAATAAGCTCTTTAAGGCTAGTAGTAACTTAACGTATAACTATATAGCGATTATAAAGACGCTATAGCGTTATATTAAGGGCACCTTAAATTACGGGGTCGTAATAAGGAGGAAATACCCGATTGAGGACCTTAAGCTTTAAGTATATATAGAAACCTCCTTTACTAACGATTAAAGCACTTATTGCTTTATAGCGGGCTACGTTATATTCCTTAGCGACGGGCCTATCTTTTAAAAGAGTAAGAGGCAAATAATTATAGCGACCTTATTAATAACGATAGAGTTTATAAACCTTACGCCCGTAGGTATAGCGGCGATATAGCAATATTAGCTATTAATAAAGCTAGGCTAGCTATAGCTAAGTTTATCCGTAATCTTTATAAATAGCTAAAACGCGAGGCTTATAGTGCTAAATAGAAATAACCCGGCTAAGACTAAGTATATCGATATTTATTATAAATAAATTATCTACTATACTAATAAGGGCTTCTTTCGACTAGTATAAGTACGGACTAATAAGATAATCGCTAATAGCCTTATAAAGGGCCTCTTAAGAGAAAAACACGACTAATTCGTTTAGTAGCTAAGAATAAGAAAGGCGGCTAAATAAAGCTTTAAAAGGCTCTATATATAAAAGGGGCGTTATATAAGCGGAATAGCTAGTTATAATTAGTTAGGATTAGAAAACACTAAGGTAAGTATAATATATAAGGGAGAGGCTATATTATAAGGCTTTATATATATATGCGCCTTATATATAGCTAAGGGGAGGTGTTATAAATATAAGGAGTGTATACGCTAAGGCCTTATACCTATTTTACTATAAGAGCCTTAAGCATAGCCCTAGCCCTTATTTATAGGGGTTAGCTATATATATATAAGGGCACCCCTTTATATATATATTCCTTCCTAGCTAGCTAGACATTATTATTATCTTTTAAAGCTCCTTCTTTTTTATAATATTAAAGAAGCCTTTTTTTACTCTTAAAAAAAATTAAAATAGCATATAAGCTTAAAACACTTTTAGTATATATTTAAAAACTTTGCCTTTACTTAAGTTTTAATTTAAGAATATTAAAAAGAGTAAGTTAATAATAACTTCTTTTAGTTTATTAATATTACGGGCTATGCCGTAAGAAGAGCTATAGTTATACTATAGCAAACGACCCGGAATCGGGCTAACGTATAGCTAAAGTCGCATATAACTTTACCTAAACTTAGCCTAAGTTCGACCCGAACTTAACCTAAGTACGGGCTACTTAAGCGACCCTTATAAAGTACGAAGCTATATAGCCTAAATAGAGATTTCCCCCTTCCCTCTTTAGCTTTAAATAAATAATTATTTAGCTACGTACTACTAAACTAAGTATACGTAGGCCCTTAATATATTTAAAGCTCCTTTTAGATAAGGTTATACGACTTAAGAAGAGACTTACGAACTATAATATAGCGCGAGTAAGAAGCCTACTTAGTATAAGGGGGCTAGGCTTATAAGGCCTAGGAGGGAGGGCTAGGAAAGGCCGATATCTAAACGAAGGTTAAATAAGCGATCCTTTCGCTATAAGTAAGGGCTATAAAAACGAGCTACTAAGTTTAAGTAAGCTAGCAGTAGATTTAATAGCTAATAAGCTAGTTCGGGGCCTTAATATAAAAGCTAAAGGAGATAGTAAGAATATATATATAAGGAGGGGCCGGCCTACTAATCGGTAGTTTAATACTACCTTATAATACGATAGCGGGGGCCGCAATACCCGCAATAAAGAAGAAAGCAATAAAGAAAAAGGACTAGTAAAAGCTACTCCCGGCGCTAAGGAAATTTAACGGCTAGCGGCGCTACTTTACGCCTTAAGCACGATATATATAAGAAAAGTATAAGATCGATTAAGACTTCTTCTTAAGCTTAAAGGAGGTTTTTTACTTAATTTATAACTACTTAGATATAAGGCTATAGCAGACTATAGCGACTTACTATAGTACCGGCGCGGACTAAGGTTACGATTAATAGGAATTCCTTAAGTACCTTAATTCGATTTACCTTAACGTTAATATCTAATCGTAAGCGGCGGTAGCTATCCGCACGATTAAATAAGGAGAGAACTAAACGTTCGCGGCGTTCCTCCTTAAGTTTAAGTAAAGGCTTTTTAAGGCGGGAGGGGGGTCGTAGCTATACGATATATAGATTATGTTCTTAAAGGGCGCCTTAGGCCTTCGCTTTAAGGAGGCGCTTACGATAGTTAACCTCTTAACCTTAAGCTTCTTAACGTATACTAATTAAGTAGCGTAGATTGCGGTAAAGCTAAAAAAGGTTTAGTAAACTAAGTAGCTATTTTAAAGCTAAAAGAAAGTAATAAGAAGGGGAACTTAAGACTAAAAAGACTTAAAAGGTAATACCTTAATAAGTAGAATTAACGCTATAACTTAGCTAGGAGGAGGATAAAGCCGGCTTAATATACGGAGGTGTTTTACTTATAGGATAATAAGGCATATCGCCCGCTTTTATAAAAAGAAGAAAGAAAGAACCTTATAAGTAGCTATAGCTATAACTAAAGAGGTAACTAAAGTAGATTCCGATTTAGGAAAAAAGGAACCTTAATATAAAGTTAGGCGCTAAAGGAGAAGGAGAAATAATAAGTAACCTAAAGGTCGATAAAGAAGCACCTTACGCTAAACTTAGTACTACTTAAAGTTAATATTAATAAAAAGAAAGGGCTTAACGCACTTATAAATATAGGCTATAACTACTATACCGTAGTAAGTAAGGGGGTAGTAATAAGGCTATAAATACCCTTTGCGGATAAGATAAAGAGGCTATTATAGCCCTTCTTAAAGGACGTACTAACGCTTTAAACGAAAGGGATTATAGCGTTTAAAATAAAGATTAATAGGCACTTAAAATAGATATTCGCTTATATAGTACTAAAGTTAAGCTACGATATATTTTTAAGGAGACTATAGATAAAAAAGAACGAGGTAGTTTACGACGCCGGGGGGGATTGGATTTAGTACGGAAAAGTAAGGATTTAAATCGGCCTTTAAGGATTAAAGAAGGCCGCGAAGATCGCGAATATTTAGGAGGCGAAGCTAGTAAGCGCCTCTATCTTCTCGGCGGAGTGCTAATAAAAAAGGGCTTAAAAAGATAGCCGGGGGCGACGATAAGCGCTTAATATAAAGGCGGTTATAATAAAAGACGTAAAGAGAGCTTTTTAGCTAAAGACGCCGGTTAACCCGGCGGACTATATCCCGGCTTAAGCACTATAAGCTTATCTAGACCTTTTCGCACTTATAAAGGCACTTAAGTAACCCTTATTCCGATTAAGCGTAGACTATAAGATCTATCTTACCTCGGATAAGGATAATAAAGAGCCGCTACTACTATAAGGGCCCTTTTACGATATATCGAAAGAAGAACTCTTTATCCTTTAAAAGACCTTAAACGAGTTACTAAAAGCGAACCTTATTTACTTAAGCAGTTTATTAGCCGCGGCGCTAGTATTATTTATAAAAAAGGCCGATAGCTAACTACGCTTTTACTGCGATTACTAAGCCTTAAATATAATTACGAAAAGAGACCGGTATATACTACTATTAATTATAAAAACGTTAAAGATACTAGTAAAGGTATATTAGTTTACGAAACTTAACGTCGTTATAGCGTTTTATAAGATTAAAATCGTAAAGGGCTACGAGTTTAAAATAGCCTTTTAAATAAAGTTCGGACTATTTAAATAGTAAGTATGCTTATTTAGCCTTATAAGAACGCCGGCTACCTTTTAACGTTATATTAACTAAGTGCTAAAAGACTACCTTTATAAGTTTATTTTAGCGTATATAAATAACGTTTTAATCTACTTATTAAAGTCGCTCCGTAATTACTAAAAGAAAGTAGTAAAGGTACTTAAAAAGTTATAAAAAGTAGGCCTTATACTAAACCTATAAAAATACGACTTTATAATAAAAAAAGTAAAGTACTTAAGTTTTATTATATAGGCTAGGGGTAAGGTTTAGTATAACTTAAAGAAGATTTAAGCTATTTAGATATAATAAGCGCTAAGGAACGTAAGGGGCGTTCGGAGCTTCCTTAAGTTTGCGAATTACTACTATACTTTTATCCCGCTTTACGCTAAGGCCTCGCGGTGCTTAAACGGCCTTTATAAAAAGAATATAACGTTCTTATAAACTAATAAGTATTAAGCCGCGTTTAAGTTTATTTAAGAGGTATTTTATAACGCGCTAGTGCTATAGCTATACGACTTTAAAAGGGAAACGTACTTAAAAGCGGACTGCTTTAAATATATAATAAGCGGCGTGCTAATATAAGTAAGACTAAACGGGATATAATACTTAATAAAGTTTTTCTTAAAATAACTTAATATAGCGGAGTATAACTACTTAATTTACGATAAGGAGTTACTTATAATTATATAATACTTAGACTTTTAAAGGGTAAAGTTATATAATATACTAGCGTTTATAGTGCTAACGGACTATAAGAATCTAAAGTACTTTATAATAAAAAGGAAGTTAAATAAGAAGTAAAGTAAATAAGCGATAAAGCTTGCTTTATATAACTTTATATTAAAGTACCGCCTAAAGAGGTTAGCGGTAGTACTTAACGCTTTATCGCGCCGCGACTAAGATAAGCCGGAAAGGGTATTTAATAAGAGGGAAATTAGACGCGTAGTATAGATAATCCTAGATAGCGCGCGACTAATAGGATATTAAGTCCCCTTTAGCGGTAAGTACGCGAACCTCCTATAACGATTAGTATAAAAAAAGCGCACTATCGCGATAATATAAGAGGGGGAAAAGAACGCGGGGTTAATCGCTTATATAAATAAGGCAAATAACCCTATACCTTAGGATAAAAGCGGGGTAAATAAAGGCGGAGTTTAGCTAAAACTTAACCTAAACTTAAGCTAAGACGCGCTTAAAGAATAAGCACGACTAGCCTATATATTTAATAAGTAAGAGATATAAGAGTAGTAGATAGCGATACTATAAAAGGATAAAGAGTACTAAGTAGTATTTTAAGTAGTGCGGAATAGCGATTAATCGCTTGCTTTAAAATAATAATTAAAGGTTTAAGTAAATAAGTATATAATTAATATAAGGGGGCGCCTTCGCTTTAAAGACCGACTTTAAGTGCTAAGTAAGGCTTAATACCTTAAGGAGGGGGAGGACGAAAAGCTAAATAAGCTTTAAGTATTAATCGGTTAGCGGATATACGACTTAATAGCGGTAAGATACTTAAAGCGCGAGGGGACGCTCGCGATACTAGCTTAAAAGTTCTTTTAGCTAGGCTAGTTATTAATAGTGCGCCGGCTTATCGCGAACTGCGGGCTGTGTGGTAAGGGGTATATTTAAAGGCAACTTTAAAAAAGGCTCCTTTAATTATTACTACCCCTTATATAGCTATTCGCATACTTAATAATAAACTTTATAGTCGACTTACCGCTAATAAGAACTAAGGGCTCTTAAAACCTTTAAGTAATAACGGACTAGCTAATAAAGGCAATAACTTTAAAAGCGATGCTAATAATAAGAGTAGTAGTATATACTACTAAGTTCTTATAATCCTACTTTTACTTTTATAGAATGCTAAAATCTATTATCTTAAATCGAGGGACGAACTAAATAAGGCAATTTTAAAAGGAATTCTACTAATAGACTAAGGTCTAAAGGAAACTAAGTTTAGCTTATTACCTATAGACCGATAAGGCGATAAAGCGCGTAAACTAAGAGGTATAAGTATACCTCCGCGTATATATTTACTATAAGTAGAATAATTAAAGGGCATAGCTACCTTATACTTAAGCGGCGCTTAATAATTAAGTAGTATCGATAATAAGTATAAGCCTTTTCTTTATTATATATAGGTACGATATTAAGCCGATTTAAATCGTATAAGAGGAGGGACCGCTTATATTAAATATAGAGAGCGTATAGAGCCTCGTATAAAAGATAAAGGAAGTTGCTAACTTCCTTTAAACGGCGATCGCTATATCGTAAGTAAGGTAAAAGGAGATAGCGAACTAATTTTATATACCGGCGGAAAGACTTTAAGTAAGCGATAAGATATAGCTAAATATAAAGAAGTATACTACGGATAGGCCTTACCGGAAGCTCGACTAGCTATACTAAAAGTATATTATAATAAAGGTAGTTAGCCTATATATAGTAAAACTTAATATACTAAAGAAGGTATATAAAAGACTATATATAAAGTTCCTTTACTACGTAGCGGATAACCCCTTACTTAGCTAAGTAGTCGATAACTATTAGCTATTACTAGTAATTAAGGAAAACGATAAACTAAAGTACGTTATAAAGAAGATTAAGTAAGCTTAATAAAGATAGATTAAAAGGGGGAGGTAACGCTAAGTCTTAATAAAGTAGTATAAGTATACTAACTTAATGTAGTAGCTAATTAGCGACTTTTAAGATATAATCGCCTTAAAGAAATTTAAGGAATAGTATAGTAGTATAATAAAGAACGATAAGGGTAAAGCGGAAGGACAATAGTAAGCTAAGTAAGGGAGCGGGAGATAGGATAAAGGAGCTAGTAAAGAAAAAGACGAAAACTAAGAAAAATAAAGGAGAGTTTTAAGCTATGCTTAGTAAGCGTTAAAACGATTTTAAATAACGGATATAAAAAAGATACGCTATAAACGCATACTAAGTAAAGATAATAACTAAATAAACAATAAATATAATAAGATATAATAAGATATAAAGTAAATATAGATAAAATATATAAGGAACTAAGACTTAATTTAAGTAAGCTACTTACTACTAATTAATATTAATAGATTAACTTTAGATATCGGGGTATATTTAAGCCTAGCGCGCCGTAATAGCGGCGCGGGCTAACTTTATATATTATAGTAATTATTAGCGATATCCCTTTAGCCGGTATTTATTAAAGATTAAAAAACGTACGTGCGGGTTAGCGTAATAGTCCTTAAACGTCCTTTATAACGTATAGTCTTAAAGTGCGTTAGCGGCAGTAACTATAGCGCTAGTATACTAATATTACGTTAGCGTTATATTATATAAAGTCCGAGAACGAGGATATATAAGCAAATAATATAACTTAGCGTAAGTATAAGCAAAATAATTATAGGCTTAAAGCGAGGCTTAATTTTAATAAGCGCTATACTAAGTATCCGTATTAAGAGACGCTATACGTCCGACGCACGCGAGGTAAGGGGGGCGCTATATAGTAGTGCTATATATTACGCTCCGCTTACTAAGCAACGGCGGCGGGCGCGAAGACTAATATAAAGGCGGTAGCGTATAGTCGCTAAGCGTGCTAAGGGGCGCCGGATAGGTAAACGCTTATAATATAGCGGGAGATAGGGCGCGGGGAGTTATAGTAAATATATTAAGGCGCGGCGCGATAAAGCTATTATAGGAGGGGGCGTACGCGCGAGAAAATTAATAATTAAAGAAAAAGAAAAGAGAAAAGAGGGAGAAGGAGAGAGAAAGGGTATTTATACCTAAGGACTATAAGCGGCGGGAAAGTAAGGCGTGCTTTAAGCACTAATAATAGCGGTAAGTAAAAGAGATATATTATACCGCCTTAGCGCTACTTAAGACGATATAGCGGCGTAAATAAGCGAGCGTATAACGTATTTAACGCTATAAGGCGATATTAGTCGGGGGAGTATATTAACGTAAAACTATAAGTATAATAAGGACGACTATATTAATTAACGTTAAGCGCGAAGCGGGGGGTAAGGCGATAATATTATATACCTTAGCGTATAATAGCTTAAAAGGGGGATAGTATTATAAGCTATATTATAGGAAAAGCTATAGTTATACTATAGCGAACGACTTAAAGTCGGGCTAATATATAGCTAAAGTCGTATATAACTTTACCTAAACTTAGCTTAAGTTTAACCTAAACTTAACTTAAGTACGGGCTACTTAAGCGACCTTTATAAAGTACGAAACTACGTAGCTTAGATAAAGATTTCCCCTTTCCCTCTTTAGCTTTAAATAAATAATTATTCGGCTACGTGTTACTAAACTAAGTATACGTAGGCCCTTAATAATAAATAGCTTAATACTATTTTAAATCCTTTATAAAGTAATAATATTAAGCGTAACTTAACTTTATAAGAAGTAAGTAATATATCTTTTCAGTACTATAAATAAGTAAAGTCTTCCTTATAAGTATTTAATTATAACTTAAAATATATATTCTACGATATTACTTAATTCTAGCTACTATAAAGCTAAGCAGGCTATATAATCTTACTTGCTTTTAAGTAAGCTAAAGGCGCTTTAAGGCTTATTAAGCTATAAAAAGGGGCCTTTACTAAGTTATTATATTAATACCGCGCCGCGTTATAATTATTAAAAATACTAGTTATCTAGCATAAGTTTTTATTCTTTTAGTTAAGGACTAAACTAAGGCTAAGGGCCTTATATTAAATATACTATTAGCACCCTTTAAAAAGATTAGTTTTAAGTAAGCTTACTTATAGCGGGGCTAAGCGGCTAGTAAATATATAAGCACTTTTAAATACGCTAGTTACTTAATTTTATAGTAAGTAAGTACGGATTACTAGTTTAGCTAAAAAGACTATACTTTTAGCTAGATTTAAACTTACTAAGAGATTATAGCTAGTATACTTCTTAAGTATATAACTATTATATTATAAAAATAGTTTTAATTATCTATTTTATAACGTTAAATATTTATAAGGTAAAAGCTAAATAAGTTAAGTATACTCTTACGCTATATAGTTAAGTTGCTTACTTTACTACTTATCTTATTAATTATTATTATTACTCTTTTTATAAGTTATTAAAAAATATTATACTTTTTAATTAGTAGCTTATAAATAGTACTTATAAGTGCCTTAGGCTTTTATAAAGAGCCTTTTAATATTCTTTAACTATATAATCTATTTTATATTAATTAATACTAATTAATATATTTATAGAAAAGTAAGAAAAAAGATAATTATTATAATAACAATATATTTAATTATTATAGATATAAGAGTAATAATATATAGTAATAATTAGTATTAGCTTAGTAAAAAGATATAGATGTACGATATAAAAGGTCTTAGTAATTGCAAATTGCTAAAAGAGGTAATAATTATTTTTTAAACAGAATAAAAGTATTTTTAACTAAAGTATATAATGCTTTTACTATTAATTAAATGCTTTTAAAGGTTAACTAACCTTTATACTATTTTTATTATAACTTAAATACCGTTAAAAGTAGTTTATATTCTTTAAGTATACGAATTTCTTAATATTAACTTTTACTAGTTTCCTTTTATTTTAATTAGTATAAGTCTTATTATTTTATACTTTTTAACCGAAAAGCGAGCAGTTAATTCTTTTATGCTTAATTTAGTACTTTTTAGATAGTTTCTTAAAGTATATAATAGTAAGTACTAGTTTTTATTTATATATTACTAAGTAGCTTAAAGCTCTTTTTATTATTAAATATCTTAGTAGTAAGGATCCTTAAGTTAAAAAGAAATCTTATAATATTCTTATTATTAAAACTAAGTCGAATTTATACTTTAAGCTATGTTAGTATACTTTTTACTAAGTTTAGCCTTAATTTAAAAAAGGAACTTAATAAGATTCTATAAAGAGATTAAGATCTTTTTTATTATAATATAAAGAATAACCTTATTTATTATAAGATTGATTTTCTTTATAAGGTTAATATCCTATTAATAATAAATTAGTATTCTTATAAATATTATTTTTAAGAAAGTCTTAACTATAATATTATTCTTTGAATTTTTAACTTATTGTTTTTTCCTTTCTTATATATTTTCTTATAAAGTTATATAAGCTATTTAATTATTACTTTTCTTATTAAGTATTAGCTTTATAAATTAAATAAAAGTTTTACTACATACCTTATTCGTAATATTTAATTAGATAAAGTCTTAAGGCTTTTACTTTTTAAGTTATTTCAACTTTAAAGAATTATTAAAGGCAACTATTTCTCTTTTTATTACTATTTAATTAAAGTAAAAGAAGGTTATAAAAGCTTAAACTTACTTAATTAGCAGCATTTTAAAACATCTTAGCTAAGCTTTACTTTAGTAGTCTATAGGTCTTTTAATAGATAAACTAAGTCTTATATATTTAGCTATTAATGTTAAAAAATGAAAATTGCTTTTTTTAAGTATTAAGAACCTGCTTTAAGAATTAAATTTAATAAATCTAAAAGCATAGTTTGCCTTAAGGGTTATATACTTATATAAGTAATAACTATTTTCTTAATAGTAAAAGCACTTTTATACTAAGCTTTTTATAAATAAGATTATATAAAGCTCCTCCTTTTAATTTTATACTTAGTGAAGTTTTAATCTATTTATTATAGCGGGTTAATAACTACTATACCGTCTTATTTAAAATCTGCTTAAATTAACTTACTTAGATTCTTTTTTTACAAGATTTATTAAAGCCTTATTTTTATAAGCTTAGTTTATTATTATATCTTAAAAGGCCTTAGTTAAAGCTAAAATAAGAAAGGAAATATTATTCTTTTTAATAAGTAAAGTAAGTAAATAATAAGGCTTTTTTAATAAAGCTTAGTTTTAATATTCTTTGCTAAGAATTTGATTATTTATATCTTTTAGTATTTTTACGGCTTTTTTTTACTATATTAACTTTTTTAACTTTTTAATTATAAATGTTAAAAGCTATATATTAACTTTGAATATTTTTACTTAAAGCTAAGTCGCTATTAATAAGCTTAGCAATATACTTATATAAAAGCTATAAAGGTAAGTTTAATAATTACTTATTCCGCTTAAGAAAACTAATAATTAATTTATTAAGTATAGCTTAATAAATAAAGTAGGATTAAGCTTTAAATAAATCCTATTTATTTACATAACTTTTACCTTTAAAGTATAAGTAAAGACTAAGTTATTTTATAACTTAAATAATAATTAAAGACCGTTTTATATTATAATAATTAAGTTAATTACTTTTAATCTTTAACCGCTTAGTATAATATATATAGCAGGACTTTTATAGCTTTACTTTCCTTTATTTTAAAAAGGTTTATTAAAAAGTCTTTTATCTATAATAGCCTACTCCTTAGTAATATAGCTTTTTATTAATCTTTTTACTATTATATACTTTATTAAACTTTATCTTTTTCTTAAACCTCTTAATAAACTAAGTTATATTTTTCCTATTTAATATTTTTAAAGGCTAAAAGTATTATTTTAGAAATATCTTTAAGAAATTATCTTTTTACTAAGCTAAAGGATTTTTAAGCTTATTAGCTAAATAATTAAAGTTTACTTTATAAGATATATTAAAAAAGTTTAGCGTTACTAATATAAACTAGTTAAACAAGCTTTAAATATAGTAATAGTATTTCAAAATACTTTTATTGTTGTTTTTTATATTAATTATTGCTTAAGTTAATATTTTTTATTTTTTTATTATATCCTCTATTAATTATCGTTTTTACTGCTTTTATAATTTTATTAAAGTACCTCTTGCTTTTTAGTAAATATTTATACCTTTTCTTCTATAATTTAAGTATATAAGTAAAAGTTAATTTAAAAGTTAAAAGAGTATTTTTAGTTAGAAATCTTATTAATAATAGGAAAAAATAAAGAAATAAAGGTTATTATACTATTTAAAGATTATATAAAACTGCTATAAAGTATAAATCTTATTAATTTTAAAAAGCCGCTTTTTATATAAGTTATTTAAATAGTTAAAAAGCATGTATTATTAAAAACGGCCTACTAAGATTAAAAAAACTATCTTAGCCTTCTTAGTATTATTTATTCCTTTTTAGATAGTAGTTTAAGCAAAGACCGCTATCTTATAATAACTTAAATCCTTTAAATTTCAGTTAAAGAAATCCTCTTTTTAGTTTTAAAATCCTAGAGTTTAAATCATAGCTTTTCTTTTACAAGCGCTTTAAGTAAACACTTATTTTTTCTATACTATTAAAGCTTTAAGCTACTTATTACTTTTTTTATATTATTATTATTAACGTTATACCTAGGTCTTAATATAAGTTTTAAAGCAATTACTTAGTCTTTATTATATAAAAAGAAACTTATAGACCTAAAAAAACCCCTTTACTACTTTTTTAATTTAATCCTTCTTATATTAGCTATTATAACTATATAGAAAAAACAAGGAGGCGCTAGTTATAAGAAAGTTAATTAGTTAATCAGCTTAAGCTACGGTAAACCTACTATAAAAGTAATAAAATTAACCTTAAGCTAACTTTATAGTTAGTAATTAATATATCTCTTAGTTGCTATTAGTTAGTAAGTTACGTATGCTTATCTATCTGCCGGAAATATGATTTTAAGCATTGCTCCCTTTTTCTGCCGCAAGGCTTAGTAAGCTATATAATTTTACCGGCATTTAGTAAAGCCGGGGGCGTATTAAGATTTACTAGGCCTTAAAAAGCCGTTACTAAGTTATTATATTAGCACCGCACGATATTATTATTATTAGAATTACTAATTATTTAGTATAAGTTGTTATTCTCTTAGTAAAAGACTAAACTAAGGCTAAAAGACCTTATATTAAATCGGTTATTATTACGCTTATATAGGACTAAGTTTTAGTAGGCCTACTTTAAGCGGGGCTAAGCTGCTAGAAAAGTAATAAGTGCTTTTAAAAGTACTAGTTAGCGAATTTTATAGTAGGTTAGCGCAGTTTATTAGTTTAGCTAAAAAGACTATACTTTTAGCTAGATTAAAATTAACTTAGACGTTTTAGCTAGTATACTTTTAAAGAATATAACTATTTTATTAAATAAGGGTTTACTTTTTTTATAGGTTATTAAAAAGATTATAAAGGTATTATACTTTAAAAACTGAATTTTAAGAAAGCAAAAAGCAAATACTTTAAAGTAAATATATTAAGCACTTAACTTAAAGTGTAAAGAATAAAGAAAATTATATTAAGTATTAAGTAAAAGCTATAAGTATTAAGATTAGTAAAAGAAGGACTAAAATAGAAAAAAGAAACATTATAAAAGTAAATTAAGTTAGTTATTATAATTAAAAGCATTTTATATCTCTTTAGAAAATTAAACCTAATAAATAAAAGATATAAAAAAGAGTATTTATAGTTAAAGTTTATATTAATAGTTTCTAAATATAGAAAATTCACGGTCTTTTATATAATATAAAGGCTATATAGATATAGTATAAATTAAAAGTCTAATTAATATAAAAAAATCACTTTTTCAAAAGTTATAAAGGTAGTTAAAAAGCTTACTTTACTAAAAACACCTTATTAAGGTTAAAAGAACTATATTAGCCCTTTTAGTATTATTTGTTTTTTTTTACTTCTTAGTTTTAGTTAATAATATTATCTTTTAATAGCTTAAAACTTTTAAATTAAGGTTAAAAAGGATCTCGCTTTTAGTTATAAAATCCTTTAGTTAGAATTCTAGCTTATATTTCCTAAACCTTTAAGTAAGAACTTATCTTTTATACTATTAAAGCCTTAAGCAAGTTCTTGCTTTTTTTATCTATTATTAAAGAACGTAATAAAAGTATTACGCTTTAAAAATAAGTTTTATTAAAGAAAAAATCATATTCCTTAAAGTAAGTATATTAAGTATTAAAATTTAAGTATAAATAATAAAGGGAATTATATTTAGTTTAAAAATAAAGTTATAAGTAGTAAGGCTAATATAAAAAAAAGTTAACCTTTTAAAAACTATATTATAAAAGTTAGTTAAGTTGATTATTATTATTTTAAGTATTTCTTATCTTTTTTCAAGATATAAAACGTTTAAGTTATAAAATTGTAATAATTATTGTTTTATTAAGGGACTAAAGATAAGGTTAACTGGTTAAAAATAACTTAGAAGGCGTAATTAATATATTAAGTTGTTAAATAATAAAAACTAAAAGATATATTATTAAGGTAAAGAATATATTTCAAATCTTTGAAGAAAAATAAAAAAGGATTTTATTATTAAGTTATAGTATATTTTATTTTACTTTACCTTTTTTTAATTTAATAGTTTCTTTTTCTATAAGTTTTTACATTAAATAAAGCTTATACTATATATAAAAATATAAGTATACGTCACATTTAGCTACTTACTTAATAAACTAAGTTCTTACCTTAGTAATAAAAAAAACGTTGCCTTTTTTCTTTTAAGGCGGTATTTATTATAAATTATAAAATATAAACATCCTCGCTACTTATATATTATTATATAAGATATAAGTATATAAGTAATAGAAAATATCCTAACTTTAAACTTAGGCTAAGGTAGGACTTTTTAGTAATATAGTATTATTATGTTTTTTTATAATACTTTGCTTAGCTAAAGCAAAGCCTTAATAAGTTATTATTATGCTTTAAGACTAAGTTTAAGTAGGTCTACTTATAGTAAGGCAAACTTATTAATAAATTTGTACGCGCTTTAAAAAGTATTAGTAAGTTAATTTAATAATAAGTTAATATAGCTTATTAGTTTAGCTAAAAGGACTATAACTTTAATGAAATTTAAACTAGGCTAAGTATTATAGTAAGTAAAGTTATTAAGTATATAATTATTATATTATAAAGGTTAAATACTATTATTAGTAAACTTTTTAAGCAAAGAAAGTTTATTTTTAATCTTTTATTTTAATTCTTTTAAAGAACTAATAGATTTTTCTTTCTATATTATAAAAAAGCTCTAATAATAATAATAATAATATTACTTTTTTATTATAATTTAAAATAAAGTTTTAAGTTTTTTAATTAAAAGCTTCTTTAATATTATTTTAAAGGCTTAGGTTTCTCTTTAGTAAGGAGAAGGCTACCTGGGTATTCTTTACTGATAGCAGGGATGAAACGCTGTTTATAAGAATACAGGTTGCCATATCCACATTGCCGCCCTCCCTCTCGCAAGCCTCCAATGCCTGGCTGTAATACCTTGCGCCCAGGGAGCCGATTCCCAATAGGTGAAATAGCCGGCCGACATTATAGAATCGCTCGGCCATGGAGCTGTCTTGTCCGTTCTCGCCTAGTTCGAGGTATCGAGACAAGAATGCCTGGCCCTGCAAGAGAAGATACTGCCGATTCGCAGATTGCCTCTTCAAGCCGTAGTGCACATAGGCCAACCCCAGGCTCAAATTGATCATGGGGTTCGTTGGGTCTAGAGACCGAGCCCGCAAGAAGTAACCTGCTCAGAGTCGTCAGTGCCCTGGTCCATTCCGAGCAAGCATGCGAACCCACCCAACGAGTATGCGTAGCTTGTGGACGTGAAAAGAATATGGCCGTACAGCATCAACAAGCAAACATCGACGTTTTTACCTGCCGAGTTGCTCGCTGTGCCTGCAACACTGTAGGGCTCCGCGCGACCTCCGCGCTGCATCCATACATCCGCGTGGCTGGCGTCAATGGCCTTGATTTGACGCAAGATGAACTTTTGAGCTGGTCCCGACGTATACCATGCAATGGGAGACTGGCAAAGTCTTGACAAGAGCGCAAACATGCGGTATGAATCCGTAGTCACACCGTCTCGCATCAGATGGCGAGCTATTGTTACGCATCGCTCTTCGTCGTTGTTATATATGGCGCACACTAGGCAAGTCAGTATCACGTTGTTGCTCATTTCCTCGGCACTTTGTCCTTACCAGTCCAGGTGACGTATATGCTGAAGCCATGTTCAGTGGACTGAAAAACAGTCGAGTCCCTTGCAGCTTGGCAAACCTGATAGGCTTCGGCCTGTCGATGCGCAACAGCCAGCCCTACGGCGTAGTCAAGGAACAGGTCCAGCCAGTCTTCGAACGAGATTCCTCGATGCGCATTCGAACCCGCCGATGCAACTTCGCGCCCGCGTTGATCTGCATGGGGAGCAATCGCTAGTGCGCAACGTCAGCAGAGAGCCGAGTGACAGTCGGCAAACATGGAGACAAACTGACTGCGTGTCAGGCGTTCGTACATCTGTGAAAGCTCTGATTCTTCCTGTTCGGCGCCTGGAGCGGGGACATGATGCTTCGAGCCAAGGAAGTACAGGTACTTGTCCCAGGTGTAGAATCTCTTGAGCGACCTGAAATCATCCACCAACTCCTTTGACGTGGCCATCCAGACTGGGACGAGATCGTGGCGACCCCCTGCAATCTGTTGCTTCAGGTTGCGAACAGCCTCATATTGGCTGGACAGCTTGAAGGCACGGGCCTTTTCCTCTTGAAGACGCTTGTCGGGTGTAGCAAGCCTCCTCGGGCGATATCTCCTCGGAACAACAGGCTTCCGTGTAGCATCCTTTGATATGGATGGTTTGTGGTCTGCTTGGGCGCGAGGTTTGCGCCGGCGCGCCGGCGCACCGCCAAGCTTGGCTCGTTGACTAGCAGCCGAGGAGTCATTGAAACCTCGATCGTCCGGAGATGCCTGACCTCGGGCTTCGCACAAAGCCATGGCCTCGGCGGCGAAAATGAGGGCCTCTTCGCCTTCCCTGGCCTTCTCATACATGTTTGCAAGCTCGATCCGAGCCTCGATGCTGTCCTCGTCTGCATCAATTGCTTCTAGAAAGCATTCCTCAGCGTTAGGCTGCTCTCCGAGAGCAAGATGACAACGCCCCAATTGCAGCAAGACGGCAGGATCTGCATCGCCGGGTAGCCGTCGTAACTCTCCGTAGTAATGGACAGCAATAGACTGCCGCCCGCGCCGAGCGAGCTCGTTTGCCAATTCGTAAGCGAGGAGGGGGTAATCATTGATGAATCCCTGCATGTGACCCTCGCCCCAGCCCAGTATGTTTAGGTGCGTCTATACAAGTCCGCGGCGACACACCCAAGATGTCAGTAGCAGATACGAGCGAGTCAGATAAGGGGTAGCGCACCAAGGCTTCTGCCTCGTGTCCAAGCTTGAGCCGATACGTGGCCAACCGTACACGCAGATCCTCGGGCAGAGCATTTCCGTAGAGTCCCGGGTTGGAGTCAGGCTCGTCAAAGTCACAAACTACTGATCGACGTAGCGCGTCAACGTCCCATTCTCGATCGTCGTCCTGCCAGTCGTCCCAGTACTGCTCACGGGCGCGCCCGATGAGCCACCGCGAGAGAGCCTTAAGTTGAAGGATGGCTTCCTGATGATGGCCAATTGATGCAAATAGCTCCACAAAGATGCCAACATCGTGCCACAGGTCGCCTCCGCTTCGCCGCGGCTGAGAGCTCATCTCAAAGTCGAAGAATTGCCGGTAAGCCTGGATGGCGAAGGGTACAGTCCAGGTGACGTTCTTGCTGTCGACACAGGCTTCGGCCAGCTTCCTCACCAGGTCGAGGTCGTGCGGCCGGCGCTTGAGGACATATTTGTATTCGGAAATAGCCGCAGCAAGATGCCCCTGGCGATGACATACGGCTGCCTTGCCGAGCCTTGCCTCTATATGTGTAGGGTCAGCCCTCAGAGCAGCCGAGTAGCAAAGGCGAGCTGTGTGGAGATTGTGGCCTTCGTCTTCCTCTATCGTGTCCAGAGCAAAGGTCGCGCACTTGAGCCAGCAAGATACGTCCTTGGGTCGAAGGTGGGCGGCATACACCATGGCTGAGAGCGCCCGATCGAGCTCGTGGCGCTCCCGGAAAATGGACGACAGCGTGGTCCAGGCTTGATGGGTTTCGGCATTGATTCTGATCACCTCAAAGGCCAAGTCCAAAGCCTGATCATAATCGCCGCTGAGAAATGCTTGGTTGACCTTGGAGAGGCGCGCCGTTATATCTCCCCTAGGCTTGACAGCCTTGCGAGGGCCGCGTGCTCCTCGGCCCCGTGGACCTCCACGGAAGCCTTGTCTCGATTCTGTAGCGCTATGATGAGAGGCAAGAAAATCCCGAACAGACTCATCAAGCTTGGCGATGTCGCCCTGGAGTTCTTCCAAGTCCGAGTCCGAGTCAGACGCACCACCATGGTTTCTTAGAATGGCCAGTCGTCAGTGGCGGCAGCAGCGAACAGCCCGCGGGAATCGGCGTACCTATGGAGCGGTGCATCTTGAAGGCGACTCATCGATGCCACTGTGCAACTCAAACCAGCAATGAGCCTCACAAGCCAAACGTGGGCCAAGTCACGGTTCTGCCTTCAATGGAAGAGAAAATCAGCGACGTGTCTAGTCACTAAAGAGCTGCGGATTCGTAGATGCAACAGGCGGCGCCATGGGCGAATTCTTGACATGTGTGAAATCGCCCATAGGGTTCAAATAGGGCAATGGAGTCTAAGGCTTTTTGTAGGAAACATTAGTAGGCAAAAGTTTTATTAATACTAGCTTAAATTACTTTTAGCTAGTCGTAAAAAAAAAATTTTTAAAGCTTATTACAAAGATTTAAGAAACAAAATGATTATTATTATATTTATACAAAAAAAAAAAAAATCAGCTTAAAAGTAAATATATTATTAGCTTAAAACTTCTTTATAAACTAAATACTTAGCTATAATAAGTATATATCGCGTTTAAAACTTTTACTAATAATAAAAATTAACTTAACGGTATTAGTTACTCCTTAAAGACGATAATATAGTATAGCTAGGGGTCGTAAGTAGAAGGTAGTAGTCCGCTTTATACTACTAATATTAACTATAGTATATAGCGCGAAAAGACGCCTTTAATCTTTATATATTTTAATAAAAAGCTATATATTTTATAAGAAAAGAATAATATATAACTTAAATAAGCTATACGTAATACTAATAAAAAGAAGGCTTATAATATAAACTTTTAGTATAGTTTAATATATATAGTTAAATTAAGTATAAGTAATAATTAAACCTTTTTTTATTAAAAAAAGCGCGTTAAAAGCGTATTAACTAAAATATAAGCTAACTTTAAGCTTAATAAAGCTATAAAAAGTATAATAAAAAAGCAATATTTAAAAACCTTAAATAAAGCTAAGCTTAAGACTAAAGCGGACTTAAGCTAATAAAAGTAATAATAATAATGAACTTTAAAAAGCTAAAATACTATAATATAATAATAAAACGAGTTTTACTTTAATATAAGTAGAAGTAAATAGTAGTTTTAATAAAAGTAATATTAAAAATCTTAAACTTAAAGCTAAAAGATATAATTTAAGCAATTAATTCAATATTTAATATCTCCTTTATTATAGCAGTAAAGTGCTTTTTAAGTAAAAATATCGTAACTATATTTCATATAGTAATAAGGCTATATTAATAAAACTAAGACTAAGTAAAAAGCGTCTTTAAACTAAAATTAATAATAGCAAAGACGTTTAAAATAGTAATAGTGAAAAATATCTTAATAAGGGTTTTAAAGATAGATAAAATACCTTTAATTTAAAAAAATGCTAATATTAATAAAGTAAAAGTTATATAAATCATATACTTTTAGATTAAAATATTTATAGTTATAACTTTTATTTTTAACGTAAATAGCTTAATAAAAGCTTATATGCTATATAATATAAGCTTATTTTTAAGAGCTGAAATATAATAAAATAAGCTTTATAATAAATAGGTTTACTTTTTTTTAGTATTATAATAATTATAAATATAAGTATATTGCTAAATATTATACCTTTATATAGCTTTATACTTACTATAAAAAGACTTTTAATTTAAGCGGAGAAGATAAATACTATATAAAAAAGAGCGAAATTCTTTATATTTATATATTTTATAGTAAATAGCACTTAGTATTATTTTAAAAATACTTTATACTAATAAAAGCTGAAAATAAAGTAAGAAATTATTACTTAAACTGCTTATAGCGCTTATTAGTATATATAGTTAGCGAAATCTTTAAGTCCCTTTTTTTTCTATAAAAAACTATAAACCCGCTTTATTATAAGTATTAAAACGCTTTAAGCAACTAAGAAAAAACAATAAAGTATTACACGCTTAAGTAAATAAAGCTTAAGTAGTAAGCGCTAACTTAAAGAATATAAAACGATATATTAAGCAATAAAGCATATTGCTTTTTACTTAAGCTATTATATTATCTTAAATAATAATAAACTACTACGCCTTATAGCGTAAGGATAAGGGGATAAGGCGCAGACTAATTACCGCTAGTTCAAGCTAATACTACGGACTAATTACCGCCGGTTAAGGCCGGTACTACAGACTAATTACCGCTAGTTAAGCTAGTATAACGGACTAATTACCGTATATAAACGTATATAGGGGTTTAGAAATAGTAAAAAGCTTAACTATTCTTAAAGGCATAGCTAGCTACTTTATACTTAGTTCTTTAAGCTAATTTTAAGGATCTTTAACTATACTATTTATAGTGCGTAGATAAACTATAGATATCCTTATAAAATCGCTTAATAAACTAAATATAAGCCCGGTTAAAAATACTATAAACTATAATTAAAGAAATCCTATAAATACCCTTAGATATCCTTTAAAAATCGCGGTAAGGTTTATCTTATATCTTTTAAGGTGCTTTTATAGTTAAAAATAGGTTAAACTATAGTTAAGATATCCTATAAAAATCTATAAAAATCCTTTAAAGATATTAGCGGAATCCGCTTAATAGTTTTTATAGTATCTTTTATAGTTAAAGATATTATAAACTATAGTTAAGTAAGCTCTTAACCTTTTATAAGATTATCTTAAAGACCTTAGCGGGGTTTAACTAGTAATATTCGTTATATCTCCTTAAGCGAGCTTTTATAGTACGTGCTTTAAGCGTTCTTATCGCGGGGTTCTATAAGGCTTCCTTAAGAGTAAAGTAAGGAGTTTAAGCATAGCTATTTAGATTCTATAATAACTCCTTTAAGTAAAAAAGAAAAGCTAACGTCTTTATCGGTTTAAAGTAAGAATAAAGTAAAGGGGGTGCTAAGTAATAGCTTTATAGTAGCGTCTTTATACCGTATTAATAGTACGCTATCCTTATCCTTTTAATAGTTTTTTTAGCTTATTTAGCTAATAGTAGCTAGGTAGCTTAAGATAGTTAGTAAGCGGCTTTATTATAAATCCTTACCTCGTATTTAGTTATATAGCTTTATCCTTATTAAAGCGATTAGCGCGTTTAGCTAAAACTTATAGTAAAGTTTTCCGACTTTTCTTTAAGGCGTATATTTAGGCCTTTATTAAGTAATAAGGAGTCTCCGCGCTAAGGAATACTTAAGTTCCTTAGCGGGATACGTTATAAGAGATTAGCTTTATTTAAGCCTTATCTTATATTATTATCTTACTTACCCTTCTTATGCCGTTTTTAATCCTCCGCTAAGTCTCCTATTTTACTTACTAGCTTTATAGGCCGCCTATAAGCAAGATATTATATTTTACTTATTACCGCTATTATAGTTATCCCCCGCCTTTTATTATTAAGCTTTTTAACTTATTATCCTTTTTATATAGCGCTACTACTTATACCTTTCCGCTAATTAATACGTATCTAGCTACTAAGAAGGTATTAAGGTAAGGGTAAGCCGTCTTACTAATATTAATAAGTATAGTTACTATTAAGGTATTAAATATCTATATTCCCGCTTAAAAGTAAGTAATAAGGTCCTTAATAGCCTTAGTACTTAACTCCTCGCTCTTTAAGTTCTAAACGTGCTTAATAGTCTTAAAGAACCTTTATATAGTAAGGGCCTTAAAAGTAAGAATATAAAGCGCGTAGTTAGTATAGTTAATAAAGCGGATATCGAAGCTTAAGAACTTTATTGCTTAGGTTAAAGTTAGGTTATGTCTAAACTCTTCGCGGGCCTATAAGTAGAACTTAGCGTAGTTTATAGCTAGGCGGAAACTCCTAATTATTATAATCTTATTACTAAAATATAGGCCCGCGAAGCTAAGTTTATTAAGGATTATATTAGTTACTATTAGCAGCTCTTATAAAATAAGGCGGCGAAATATATCGCGAGGCTAGTTATCGCTATCTCCTTTAGTTAAGGAGGGACGGTAAATAGACTATAGTAAGGCGCTTATACGCCTTTATATAGCTAGGCTAAGTATAGTAGCGGGCGGAAAGAGCGTTCGCTAAGTAAGACTAAATAGGTCTTTAAGGCTTATAGTAGCTATAAGCTAAGAAAGGGATTTTATAGTATAAGCTAAACTATATATAAAGCGAGATAGGGTTTTAGCTATAATAGCTTAAAACGCCGCTATAAACCCGGCTATAAACTAATTAAGCTAAGCCTTAGATATATAGTTAAGGATAGCGCGGATATCGTTTTAATCGTTTAGCTAAAGCGGGTTTTTATTAGCTACGGCGGCTACTATAGATCTTAGGACTATAGTAAGGTTAGCTAACCTTAAGGCGTTAAGTATTAGCTAGTTATTCCACTAATAAAGATTTTTAGCTATACCTTAAAAAATATATAGGCGGCGGGGGCTTCCGGATAGTAAAAGCTAAGCGGGAGGTATAGTTAAGTTACCGCAAAACCGGCTATTTAGACCTTACTATAATATAAAGCTAAAAGGTAAGTCGTTTAAGTTAAGTATTTAAAGAGGGTAGTATAGGCTATCCCTTATAGTGCTATAGTTAAAGTCGAATCCGTTAGCTTAAGCGCGGTTATAAAAAGCGGCGTAGGTTTATATAAAAGCTTAAACTTAAAGGTTTTAACTCCTACTAAGGGACTTAAAGCTATAAATAATAGCTACCTTATTTCTATAAAGCTTAAGAGCTTACTTATATCCTTTATATTAAAAGCATAGGGGCTTATAAAAAAGCGGGCTAAAGAAGTAGTTATAAAATAGCTAATCTTAGCTATAGGAGACGTTAAATAATAAAAAGACTTAAAACGGGAGTATAAAGATCGTAGGCTTAAGGTAATAAAGGTTATATATATAAGAGTAAGCGAGGTGCGGCGGGCTATAGCCGGCGGTAAAGGGAAATATAGTTATAAAAAGAAGAAAGGAAAGGAAAAAGGGTAAGTAGCGGAGAGAATTTAAATAAGTATACTATAAGGCTAAAAAGGCCTTATTGCTTAAAGTAAATAGCAATATATTATTATTAAAATAACTAATTACCTTAAGCGTAGTAAGTTATAGTTTCTTATAACTTATAGTAGCCTTTAAGTCTTATACTTAAGCTTAACCGCTTAATTCTCTTAGTTAAAGAGTTTTATATTAAGTTATAAAGGCCGCGTATTATACTCTCGTCTAAACTACTTAAGTAGCTAACTCCTCTTATACTTTTTTAAAGGCTTTTACGATTTTTAGTAAGAAGACCGCTTTTTCGTCTACTTATAAGTTATAGCTACTAAGCTAGCCTTTTTAAGCTATAAAAAACTCCTTCCTTAGCTTTCCGCCGCTTTTCTTTATTATATAGCTTTATAAGATTTATTTTACTTCTTACTTATTTAAGTAAGGTATTCCTTTATCTTAAACTAGTTTTAAGTATATAGCTAGCTCGTCCGCTAAGCGTAGTTATACTACTAAAATAACCGGATAAATATTAAGGGACCTTTTTATATCTAGCTAGTATATAAGCTATCTTACTTTAAGGGTAACTTAAAACGGCCTAGTTTATCTTTTTTAAAGCTTTACTAGTCTGCTATCTGCGATATAATAGCTTTTACTAAGCTATAGCTAAACTTAATCGCCGGGCTTAAATTTTAGCGGGCAGTGTTTCTTATTATATCTATTCTTTATAGCGGCTTAAATATAAGCGATAGCTAACTTAGCTTCTTTTTATAAGACCCCTTAGTTTTATAAGTATAAGTAGTTATTAAAGAACTAAAGGCCGTTATTTATTTTTATCCTTATAATAAGCTTACTAAGAGCCGCGTAAATTACTAAGGAGAAAGAATTATTAAGGCTAAACTAAAAGGCGATTAGTATATTAGTTTAGCATAAGTCTAGGAAATTAGTAGTAAAGAATTATAGCGCAATTTCTACGGTTTAGTTCCGCCTTTTTAATAAGCCGTCGGTTTAAGGGTATTAAGCGGTAAATATAAAAAGCTTCGATTTAAAGGCTTATTATAAAGTCCGCTTAAAAGCTAAGGTAAACTTTACGTCTTAATTAAAGATTATCCCCTTTAAAATCCCTTAGTTAGCGCGGAGTAGTTTAGTATATAACGCTTATACTTAGTCTTTCGCTATAAACTTGTTATTGCTTAAGATAAGGAGATATATTTTTAAGAATTTATTAGTTATAGTTAGTAAAGTATTAAAAAAGTTCTTTATAGGATCTTTTTATAAGGATTGTTTAGCTTAAACTATTAAGAGCTTAGTAATAAAGTTTATTGCTATTATATAGTATAGAACTATTAAACTTTAAATTAAGATAAGCTACCTTAGCGTCTTACCTTAATCGGTTTAGTTATAGTAGTAAGCGTTATAGCCGTTTACGACCTTATTTATATATTTACTAAGCCGTAGGATTAAGAAGCTTTTTAATAGATCTTATTATATATAGGTGCGGCCGGTATAAAAATATCTAGCGTAAGCGTCTTTAACGATCTCCTTAGCGTAGGTCTTAAGGATATATAGTCTCCGGCGTTTATCGTTCTCTATAAAGTATAGCAACCTTTACGACCGGAGGAATAAGAGTTTAGGGACCCCGTTCTTATTGCTAAGCTATACTATGATTTTTACCTACTATATATCCTCCGTATATCTATCGATTATTTTTTAGCGGAGCGGCAATTCGATTAATACTTCCGTATAAAGGAATACGCGGTCTATTATCTCGTTTTTCTAAATACGGTTTAATTCCCCTTTTTAGTTTAAGGATACCAGCCTTTTATCTTAGTATAGTAAATATAAGAGCGCGTTTAGCATAATGTTTTTAACGCTTAAGATATAGTATACTTTAAGCGGGAATTAGCTTAAGTATTAAGACGTAAGAACTAGCTTATCGTTAGATTTTATACTAATAAAGAATAGGGATTTTTAATATATAATTTTATAGGTACTTATATAGTTAGTAAAGATAACTACTTATAGCGTTCTTACGGATAGTACTATAGTATATAACTTATATACTACTTATACTAAACTAGCTACTTTAAGTTTTATAAGCTAATATTAAGGTTCTTTACCTTAAAAGGCGCGGCTTAAGTAAACGATAAGCTAGACCTTAGTTTAAGCTAGTAGCGTCTTTTTATCTTATTCCGTGCCTTCTTTTAAGTAAAAAGCTATAGCCGCTACTTTATATTCTCGGGATATATCGATCTAAATAAATAGTTATTAAGCGGGGTTAAAGTAGTAAATCGTTTAAGGCTTAGTAAGCTTTTTAGTTAAAATCGCGAAGGCCTTTTCTTCTTCCGGAGTAGGTTAAAAAGCGGCTTTCGCGGCGTATTAAGCTTATCCTTAGCCCCTTAAAGGGACTCCTTCTTTTTATCTTACTTAAAGTAGCTTTATCTTTCGTTTTTATAAGACGTCGATTTCCTTAGCAAAATACGGGACTATATAGCATAGCTACCCGGTAAGGCTAATCTATTTCTTAAGCTATTAAAGGTTCTTTAAAAACGCGATATCCCTTAAGGCTTATATACGTTCGTTTATATTTATTAAGCCGATAGCGTTTATATTAAATCTAAGGAGCTATATAAATAAGTACGCTAAGAAAGACTTTAGTCCGGATAAAGTAATATTATAGTCGTAGAAAGCGCGGAATACGGCCTTTAAATATTAAAGGTATTCTTCGGCTATATTAAAGTAGATAATAATATTATTAATATAGGCCGCTATATATTCTTAGTATTTACGGAGGACGTTATTAATAAACCTTTAAACGTATGCTAAGGAGTTCTTAAAGCTTATAAGTATTACTAATAATCTTTTTAGCCTACGATAGCTTATAACTATAAACCTTTCCCGGTAGCCTTAGTAAACTAAAAACTAGTAAAAAAACGATTATGCGTTTACCGCACTAATAAACTTCTTTTTTTAAAGGCGTTTAATTATATCGCTTTAAAGGGGCATTAAGTAAGCGTTTAAGGTAGTAATAGCGTTAATCCCTTATAAGTTTACGATTACTTATCCTTTTTCCTTTCCGTTTATTATTTTTTATACTATAAATACCGGCGTTATAAATAAGGTTAGCCTATAAACTCGTTTTAATCGGCTTTACGCGGTTAGCTAGCCGAATATTATATCTACTACCTTCTTATCTTTATCGCTTAATAGATATAATCTTAATACGACTTATTAATATTACTATCCTTTTACTAAAAGAATGCGTATATATTCGGATTTATCTATATATACTACTCCCTCGTCCTTTTAAAGACGGGGAAACGATTAAGGGATATCTTAGACTTTTAATATATATTTTAAGTCTTTAGCGTAGATCTAAACGCCCTTATTAGTAGTAAGTTCGGGTAAGTCCTTAGTTCGCCCGATTTTAAGTTTATAGTTTATAGTAAGATCTTTTTATAAAAAGTCTTTAGCGGGGTTTATTCTATCCGGATTTTTTATAAGGGCTTCCGCTAAAAGAGTAGTAGCATTAACCTCCTTATATAGCTAAAACTGCTTATTAAGGTCTATAATTATCCTTACCTTTTAGCCTTAGCGGAGTACTAGTAGTTCCTTAAAATAGTTTATCGCTATAAAGCTCTTATAATCCTATATTATTATCCAGGCGAGCTTAAAGTTATTAAGGAAAAATATTATATTACGCCTTAATAGCGGCGCCCGGACCTATATAGGTAAGGCGTAGCTAAAACTAGCTAAAATCGTCGTAGTAACTAAGTAAATTACTTATCTATATATTACTAGTCTTAGCTAAACTATCTTAACTTTAGCTTTAATCCCTTTATAGGCCTTAATTTATAAGACCGACGTAAAGTAAATAAGGTCCCCTTAATAAGGAACTAAAAAGTCTTAACTAAGTAATATATTAGCCACTAAGCGTTTTACTATTTAAGCGCTAATCCTTACCTTTATAACTATAAGGCTACTATCTAGCCTTCTTAGTATATACGCGGTAAATTCCGCTTATTTAATAGTAGCTATCCTTTTTACTCCTTAAATAGGAATTCGTTAAGAGGAGTTTATAGTTACGTCTTAAAAGGTCTTTACTAAGTCGGCTTAAATAAGGCTTCGGTTTACCCCGGTATCTATATAAGCTTTAATGCTTATCCCGGGCCCTTTTTTCTATAGATTAATAAGCGTACGTAAGTAAATCGTAACGGCCTATTAAGGTTTAATAGCTAAATATCTAAGAAAGCCTTAACTATTTAAACGCTTTATAGCTTCCGAATAACTACTTATTATACTAAGCTATAATTTTATATAGCAATATTTTAATTAAGGTTAAGGGGGTATTTATCTTTAACGTATTAATAAAGCTTATTCTTTAAAGGGAATGCTTCGCCGCAAAATCCGTATACTTTATCTACCTCTTATACTAAGTTTGCTATAGTATAAATTGCGGTTTCTTTTAAGCTTTTATTAATATCCGACTAAGCTCCTTTTATATTATACTCTTTATCCCTTAAATAGTTATTAGTGTTTATTATAGTTCCTTCTTTAGTTATAAGGTATACCTATTTTAGCTTTAGCGTTAATAAGCATATAGTCCTAAAAGTCCTTTTTTTCTTAAGCCGGAGGACCTTAGCTTATATTCTTAGCTATTTAAGCGGGTTTTTTCCTTAACTTAATAAGCGCTATAAAGCTTAAGGTATATTCGCCCTTACTAAGCGGTCTAAAAATATAACCCTTAGTCTTAATAAGCTTTTAATAAATAGCTAAGGTATTTTAAACTATCCTTTAAGTATATATAAGGTATAGCTAGTTAGCCCTCGCCTTTTTATAGTTTAGACTTATTTCTTTTACGCTAATAAGTGCTTTTAAGATCCTTAAGTATATTTAACTTATAGCTAAAAAAGAATTCCCTTATACTTATTAATTTTTCTATTAATATCCTCGTTTCTTACTAAATGTTATAAGGATTTTTATAAGTAAATATCTAGCTTTTAGTAAATTACTATTATTAAGTAGTTTAGCTAGTAAAGCGCGGCCTTAGCTTTATATTATAAGCGTAATATTTAAGACTTAAAGTTAGATCCCGCTACTATATCTTTAATAGTAAAGTGCTCTTTATTAAGTGCTTATATCGCTATATTTAAGCGGATTTTAAACCGTTTTTATAAGGCGGATATTTATTAGCTTAGTCCGACGCTAAGTTTATTAAGTTCTTCTTATTATAGTTTTAAAAGGTCCTTAAAATACTATTCCGCCGTACTTTTTTAAAAAAAGGAGGGTAATTAAATAGCTAATTTATCCGTATAGGCCTCGCTTTTATTAGCGTTTCGGCGGATAAAGTCGATAAAATAGTCTACTCCTTAAAACGTATAAGCCTTATCGTTTTCCTAAACTTTATTAAAAGATACTTTTAAAGGTCTTAATAGGTTAAATCTCCTTATATCCTTAGCTTATAGTTAAGGTTTTTCTTAAGGCTTAATAAGCGCGTCTTTTTTTCTTAGTACTTAAAGGAGACTAAAGAATTATTCGTTTAATATTACTACTATTCTTATTAAGGGGCTTAAGGCTATACTTAGTTTTAATATCTACACGCTTAATATAAATAGGTTTAGCCTATTAAGGGTATTGCTTACCGCGTCCTTATTGCTTATTATTAAGGTCTTAGTCTTAATACTCTCGCTAAGCACTTAACCTTCTGTTTTATACGCGTCTCGGAATCCGGTATACTATAAGGCCCTTAGTATAAAAGGCTTATTTTTATTAATTAAGAGTCCCGAAAATGCCTTAATTAGCGCGGCTATAGTAAATAAGGCTAAATAGTAATACTAAACTAAGAAACTACTAAGTATCCTTTAAGGCAGATTTTTAGTTAAGGCCTTTAAGCTAAACTTTATTAATATTACGCGGTAGAAATATCCGCTAAGCTTATTATCTTAAGGAAAACGTAACTTTATTATAGGCTTAATTTAAAGGGTATTTAGCGGGTAAGGAGATAGATAGTTTTAAGGTTAGCTTATCCTTACTTCTTTTATCTAAAGGATAATTAATCTATTTAAGTAATACTAAATTTAGTTTACTTAGTTATATAGATTTTATTATTTTATAGTCTATTTTTTATTAGTATTTTAAAAGCGGATTGCCTCTTAAAAGGTAATAGCCTTAGCTTAGTTAAGCGGGACTCGTTTTATATCTTATTTAGCTTTATAAGCTATCGCGGTATAGTACTTTAAAAAAGGGTAAAGGAGATTATTAAACCGGTATACTTAGTAAGCCGCGGCCTTTTCCGCTCTTATAGCCTACTTATCTTAAAGTTTTATTATAAGCGCGTTAAGGAAGAGGTGCTTATTATTAAGGTTAGACTTAAAGGTTAATAGGAGCTTTTTACTAAAGAAAATATCGTTTAGTATCTAACTCCTTATAGGATAAGTACTTAATCGTGCGATATAGTTGCTTTTAGCTTAGCGGATATTTAAGGGATTTCTATTTAAATAAGTAGGAATTGCTACTATTTACTACGCTTTAAGGTATAAAAATAAATAGATAAGGCGCGGACTAATTACCGCTAGTTAAGGCCGGTACTATAAACTAATTACCGCTAGTTAAGGCCGGTATTATAAACTAATTACCGCTAGTTAAGCCGGTATAACGGATTAATTACTATATATAAATATATATAAGGGTTTTAAAATAGTAAAAAGCTTAACTATTTTTAAAAGTATAGCTAGCTACTTTATACTTAGTTCTTTAAGCTAATTTTAAAGATCTTTAACTATACTATCTATAGTATATAGATAAACCGTAAATATCCTTATAAAATCGCTTAATAAACTAAGTATAAGCTTAGTTAAAAATACTATAAACTATAGTTAAGGAAATCCTTTAAATATCCTTAAATATCCTTTAAAAATCGCGGTAAGGTTTATCTTATATTTTTTAAAGTACTTTTATAGTTAAAAACGGGTTAAACTATAGTTAAGATATCCCGCGGAAATCCTTAAAAATCCTTTAAAGATACCGGCGGAATCCGCTTAATAGTTTTTATAGTATCCTTTATAGTTAAAAATATTATAAACTATAGTTAAGTAAGCTCTTAACCCTTTATAGTTATATCTTAGTAACCTTAGTAAGGTTTAACTAGTAATATTCGTTATATCTCCTTAAGCAAGCTTTTATAGTATATACTTTAGGCGTTTTTATTGCGGGGTTTTATAAAGCTTTTTAAGAGTAAAGTTAAGAGTCCGGGCGTAGCTATTTAGATTTTATAATAACTCCTTTAAGTAAGAAAGGAAAGCTAACGTCTTTATTAGTTTAAAGTAAAAATAAAGTAAAAAGGGCGCTAAGTAATAGCTTTATAATAGCGTCTTCGCGCTATACTAATAGTGCTTTATCCTTATCCTTTTAATAGTTTTTTCGGCCTACTTAGCTAATAATAGCTAAGTAGCTTAAGATAGCTATAAGGGAGTAAATTATACTCTCCCGCAGCCTATAGGCTAAATACAGCATAAATAATACATAATATAAATACGCTAAAATATATATTAAATCCGGTATATAATCCTACATACTATACATATTCCCTTATATTATTCTACTTACACATAAGCAAGATATAAGCAGATTAGGAAGAGGTATATCTAGAGACTATATATATAATCCGTGCTAAGTCGCTACGCTACTTCGTATTCCTTATAGGATTAATCCCTAGGCTTATAAATATAATATTAACCTAACAACAGCTATTAGCCCACTATGTATAATTACGCTAGATAGGGGGCTCTTTTCTAAATCACTTAAGTTACTTATAGCTTAGGAATTATCTATATAAAGAAGCCTTAGTCCCTCTTTTACCTTAAATAGATTATTAACCTTATATACATATATCTTACCTATTTCTTTACCTTTACGCACACTCTTTACATCTCTATAATTCCCTTACTCGTAGCTATAAGCCTGCTCTCTTTTGCATCTATTTGCTCCTTAATTAGTTATAAGCCCGGCTTCCCTTTAAGCCGGACTTACTCCCGACCCCTGCCAACGCTTTTCCGACTTTTATGTAATCGGCAAAATCCAGCAAAATTCTTTCCTACCTTCCACGTGGTTGCGCTTACTAAGCGTATTTTCTCCGGAATTCTCCCGATATCTTATCGGACTCGGTTCTTTGTTTTTCCCCTCTCCTCCTTCTTCCTATACCTTATGTCTTTATAACCACATCTTCAGAACTATATCAAACACAAAAAACCTCACAAAAATCTTTCCCTTTATAATAAGAAACGCACTTTCTAACACAATTTTCCCTATATTTTTCAAACCCCTCCTATTATATTCTTTCACTAATATTCTTTTGATTAATATTCCTTACCTCCTCTCTTTCGAATTAACGTTTATACTAATATACCTCTCGAAAAAGTCTATAAAAAACATAGCTACTAAGAACGACTACTAATTTAGCAAGCTAAAAGGCTCTTCGAATTATTCCTCTTAGTTACTCCGTATAAAATCCGTTTTTATCCGGGAGAAAGCCGCCGGAGCCGTCTCTTAAGATCTACATACTAAATTAGCGGAAATTCTTGCCCTTATACGTCTTATAGTTAAGGATAGTCCTCTCTCTTAGATAAAACACTATACGACTGCAAAGTTAGCTTAAGAAGCTTTAAAAACCCTTTATAACCTAGTAAATTTCACCTTAAATTTTCTTTTTATAAAAGAACTATTTAACATAACCCTCAAAACCTATACTTTAATCGAGATATATCTAAATAAGATAAAAGAGCTTTTCGATAAGCTAAATATACGAGAAATTAAAATCCTAGAGGTAGTAATTATTACCTAGATTTTAAAATGCTTAAATAGTTCTTATTCTAGCTTTATAACTAATATTTCTTAAGCTCTTCGAGATAACGCCTAAGCCTATACTTTAAAATCACTTTTTTCCTCTTTAATCGACGAGTTTAAAAGAATTAAAGCTCTAAAAGGTCCCTCTTCTAATTAACTGTTCTTTTTACATAGTAAAAAACCCGCCTTTTATAAGAATTATAAGAAAAAGGGCTATATTATAAAAGACTGTTTTTAGCTTAAGGAAAATAAAGATAAGGTAAAGGCAGTAGGTTTTAAACCTAAAGCTTCTTTTTCTTCCTCCTTTTCTTATAAAAGGCCCCTTCCGATTAAACCTTCTTAGGACTATTCGAATAGGAATAATAGGCGTTCTACGCCTATACCCTCCTTAAGAGAGTCTTCTTAAGAGAGAGTTTTAGTTACTAGAAAATTAGTAGTTAAAGGCCGAAAAAAGAGACGGGTTTCCTCCTCTAAAGAGTCCTCTCCTTTTAGAGAAGTACTTTATATTTCCGACTCCTTAGCTTAGGTAAATAAACCTTCCCTTCCCTCTATATCCTCTTCTATACCCTCGATACCTTTAATACCCTCTATGCCCTCTATACCCTCTATGCTCTCTACCCCCTTTATATTTACTATACCTCTTTTATATACACCTCTTTTATATACCTCTTTAAAAGAGAAAAAGGAAGCTAATATAAGAAATATTATAAGACCTTTAAAGCCTCTTCTTTCCTCTATTTCTTAGGTTGTTTTTAAGGTAGATAAAAATACTATAAAAACAAAAAAAGGGAATATATACAACTTTATTTTTAATATAAGGGCTTCTAGGT
>JAPEBW010000733.1:0-40372 GCA_027405785.1 Ophiocordyceps robertsii
TATTTATATTATTAATATTTATATTATTAATATTTACATTACTAATATTAATATTACTAGTATTTATATTACTAGTATTATTAGTATTATTACTACTGCTATTATTATTATTATTACTAGTAATTTACTTATATTATTATTAGTACTATTATTTCTAGTATTATAGGTACTTAGCAGCTTATTTTACGAAGGCATATAATTTAAATCGGTATATTCTTCTTTATTTAAGAAGTTATTCGCTAGTATAGTTATATCTTTAAAAATATTACGTTTTGTTTAAAAAAGTGATATATTTTATAAGAGGTATCTATATAGCCTTTTATTTCCCCTTTATAAGCTCTAAGTTTTAGTTAATTATTAAGGGTTTTATTTTTATAGAATATAGTGCTTCTAAACACCTTAATATTATCTAAGTCTTTTAAACTTAAAGCTATATTATCCTTCCTTTTTATTAAGAATGTAAAGCTATTAGCAAAATGCGGGGACCTTTTTTTTATATATATATCTATTAAAACAGTCTTACCTTATAGGTATTTTAGTAGATTTAAGGTAAAAAGCATAGCCCGGACTTTATTAAGTATAGTCTTATTTATTCTTTCTATTTTGCCCTTTTAATAAGGGGTATATATAGGACTTATATTATATATAAGGCCGTTCTTTAAGCAATATAGCTTTATATTATATATAAATTCCATTATATTATTAAAGAAAACTTCTTTTATAGTAGTCTTATTTATATTATTTTCTAATTCTTACTTATATTCTATAAGTTTAAGTAGATATTCTACTTTAGTTTTATAAGATATAATCTTAAATATCTAGTTATAGTATTTAAAAAGAATATAAAGTATATGTATTTATTATAAGCAGGGGTTTTTATAAGGCCTTAAATATTAATATATACTTTATTTAAAAAGGGGTATTTTCTTTTTAAAGGAGTCTTTTTCTCTTTATCTATTTATTTAGTTTTTATATAAGCTTTATATTACTTTATCTTTATTATCTTAGCTTTATTTATACTTATATTAAAGTACCTTTTTTATAAGTATCTATATAAGGATTTATAACTTATATAACTTAGTTTTTTATATTAAAAAAGTATATCTATAATCTTCCTTTTATCTATAAACGTTTTATCTTTTTTTATAATAGTATTATTTATAAGTATTACTATTTACACTTACATATATCTTTATTTATACTTACGCCTTATTTTAAAGATATATACTAACGCCAGCCCGCCCCGCCTATTTATACCGCCCGCGTATAGTAAGTACCTGTACCTTCTAAATGCCCGCGCGCCCGCCCGCGCCCACACACGCATACACATTACACCTTTAAAGCTCTTACTACCTTTAAAGCTCTTACTAACTTTAAAGCTATTGCAAATATAAGGAGTGCATACGCTAGGGCCCTACACCTATTTCACTGCAAGAGCCCTAAGCGTAGCCCTAGTCCTTATTTATAGGGGTTAGCTATATATATAAGGGCACCCCTTCGCATATATATTCCTTCTTTGCTAGCTAGACACTATTATTATCTTTTTAAAGCTCCCTTTTCTATAGGTTATAGCCCTCGCGCGCTACGAAATTACTACCTTAACCTCTTTACCTTAATAACCCTAATTACCTTAATTATCTTAATTATATTTAAACCCTTCTTTTAACCCGTAGGCCCTTAAAGACTAAGGTAAAGGCGCGGCAGCCCGAGACATTAAGGCTATCGCCACCCACATAATAACATAAATCAATAGCCCTAAGGGTATGCCCTATGCGACGCACACGCCTAAGCTACATACGACTCTATAGCTATATAGCTACCTGCATTACCTATAGGAAAGCCGCTGCTATTACCGGCGGCTCGGTATAGCAGGACAGTCGCCGCTAGCAGACCCCGTATAAGAACATACGATAGCTTCTATAGCCTTAAGACGAGGGCGTAAGGCTATAGTAAATAGGCTTCGGGGATAGGAGAATTATAAGTTATAGAGAATAGAGCTTATCGTCGCCTTAAGGGTAGAAAACCTTAAGGGCTTTATTAACGGCACTATTATATTACTACTTAAGGACAACCCTAAGTATAGAACTTAGGAAACGAAGGATAAAATAGCTATATATAGCATTATTACGAGCATTACTCTTAAGATAAGGGAACTTATTATAGATAATAAGTAAGATAAAGAAATAACCGTTAAATAGATAATAGACTTAATTAAAATATCCTTAATAGAGGTCCCGGAGGTTGCTTTTTACGTAACCTTTATAGAATTTATTGCCCTTAACTTAAAGAAGTTTGTTAGTATAAAGGAGTTCGTAAAAAAGCTATATTAGTATTAAGATTAGCTTATTATAGTAAAGAAAGGTCTACTAAAACGACTTTTCGTAATTATAGCCCTTAAGGGTATTCGAAAGCAACGTCTTAATTAGTATAGTAACTAAACCTATAACTAATAGCGAGGGAATTGCATTGCGAAAGACGAGCTATATAAATAGCTTATAGGAATTATAAGAGCCGAGAAATCTAAATCCCTAGCTAATGCTGCGTTCGGTAGGGCTAAGGGCAATAATAGCGGAAGCGGTACTAAGGGCTTTAAGGAGGACTTTAATAAAAATACTAGTTTAAGCAGACTAAGTAAGAAATATAATACCTTTAAGGAGACGGTTATTTTAAAGTGCGGCTACTATATTAAGCTAGGGAAAGTTATATATAAAGAGCTAGACTATTAAACTAAGTATCTTAAGAAGGCCCTTAAGTTTTAAAAGGCATTTTAAGCTACTAAAGCCGCGATTAGCAATAAAGGGAAAACGGGCAACGCGGCTATTATAACGGCTAGTAGCGAGTTTAATAGCTGCCTTTTAAGCGGTGCCGTTATAGATAAACATAAGCCCGTTTAGGATAAAGCCGTCGTAGACTTTAAATATGCGACTTACTACTTTAACGACCTTAAATAGTTTACCGACATAGAAGCCGTTAACCCCTTTTCGATAATATCGTTAAATAGCAGCCCGCTATAAGTAAAAGCTATAAGCACCGTTAAAGTTATTATTAGCAGCGTTATATTAAAGCTATCTAACGTTAATTACGCGCCGGTATTGCCGGCTAACCTTATTAGCAATTAGTGCCTTAAAGAGAAGGGCATTAAGCTTAACGATATTAAGAAACGACTATTCTATATACCTTTTAAGACTAAGATCTATAATATCGCTTAGAAGATATATATTATAACGATCTTAAATACGAGGCTAGGGGGCATATATACGGCCCTAAGCCTTATAGCCCTACCGCACACTTAGCGATATATAGATTATAAGACAATATACCGCCGCCTTAGCTACGCTAGCTTAAAAAGGGTCCTTAAAGCATATAATAAGGCTAGCCTTAAGATTAATAGAGAAGAGGCTAAGAGATTTTATTATAAGGCTTACTACTTAAGGATAGCGGACGCGATAATTAGTTATAACTTAAGCGTAGTAGCTTAAGCGTTCCTTACGTATATATATTAAGACTTCTTTTAATATAAGCTAATAGGCTATAAGAGCATTAACTATTGCCTTTATAGTATCGACGTCTTTACCGGATTTTACTAAGCACTATTTTCGCTTATAAGAGATCGGGCCTTTAATATAATAAAGGCCTAAAAGTTATAGGTTAAGAATAGCGCTACTAGCGCCCTTATTTAAGTACTAGCCTTCGATAATATAACGGAATTCTATATTAAGAAGATAAAGGCTTAGTAGAGGGAGGACTACTTTATACTACGCTATAGCGCGCCCTATATATCTTAGCAAAACGGCAAGGTAGAGAGAGCCGGCCGTATGCTTATAAAGTCCGTAAGGGTAATATATATTAAGATAGGGCTACCGGAATTCCTTTAGCCTTAGTACGTAGAAATAGCTATATATATAGCGAACCTCCTGCCTATACGCGGTACGGCTTTAAGGGAGGCGCCGCTAGAAGCCTTACTTAAGGAGATTAAGGTTCCCTATATATACTTTATTAAGTATATCTAAACTTAAGGTTATATTGTATATATAACTAAGCCGCAAAAGATATTAGCTAGGACGGCTAAAATAGACCTTAAGGCGTAGAAAGAAAGACTTATAGGTCTTAAGGGGCTTTATAGTTATATTTATAAGGTATAGCTCCTTAATTAAAAGAAAATTATAATTGCTAGGGACGTGCGCTTTTATAAGGCAATTAAGAAAACCTTACCCCTTAAGGAAGAAGACTACGATATTGCGGTCTTTAATAAGGATAAGGATAACGCCGACCTTATAAGGGATATAATGCCGTATTGCTTAAGCTATTATAAGACCCTTAACTATTAAGATAACCTTAACCGTAATAAGAACGATAAATCTAAGGGGGGTAGGCTAGGTAGCCCTTAAGATAAGGGTAATAAGCCGAGGTAGTAGTAGGCTCCGAAGCTACTACCTTTTAAGCAGCAATAAGCTTTATAGCTATTACTACCGACCCCTTATTATACCCCCTCCCCGCTTATAATAACGATAGAGCTAGGCGATAATAATATAGATATCTTAATACTAAATGCCTTAGTTTAAGGGCTAGAGGTATACTTAGGAGAGACTATAGGGGTTTAAAGCAGCTTAAGGGCGGCCCTTATAGGTTACTTAAAGACTTTTCTAAAGACCCCGTAGCTAAAGATACGCTTAATTCCTTATACGCTAAATCCCGGCGGTAAAAGACCTACGGATTCCCCGCTTAAGGCACCACGGGCTAATAAGATATACTAACTTAATAATTAGGTAACTCGCTAATAAACTAGTTATATAGTAGCGATTAAGGGAGGACCTTAAAGAACTATATTAAGGGCTTTAACGACGGAGCTTACCGTTATAGACTAACGCTAAGACTTATTTAAGCTAGGCGTATTAATAGCCTTTAAAGTAATTTACCGAGAAAGGGACTAATTTAATAACTTAAGTAATTAGCTAGTCCTCTTTATATTTAGTACGATAATCGCCGCTACGGAGGGTTCGCCGATAACCTAGAAATAAGCCCTTAGGCGGGATAATTATAAGACCCGCTAACTGCTTATAATAATGCGGGAAATTAATAAATTAAAGTAAAAAGATGCTTAAAGCCTTATATATAAACTACTAAGGGCTTAGGTCTTTAATAGGAAATAGGTTTATCTTAAGAAGCTAGTTTAAGGCAAAGAACCCTTTATAAAGGCCCGTTAAGTCGTTTAAGGAGACTAAGACTTAAAGCATAGGCCTACGGAGAAGCTCTATATAGCGGTAGCATACTAAGCTTCGTTAAAGCTATTTATAACGATTATTATAGTTAAGGACCTAAAGTAAAAACAATTTAACGTTATTTACGCTTATATATATATAAAAGCATAAAAGGAGGCTTTTATTACGTAGCCTTATAGTCTTAAGGATAGTATAAGCCGGGTCTATAGGCTTAATAAGGCCTTATATAGTTATAGAAGCTCGCTTAAGTAGTAGTACGACTAAGTAAGCATAGACTTAAGAGAACACGGCTTCGAGCGCCTTAAGACGGATAGGTATATCCTCCGCTATAAGGTAGGCGATATACTTATAATCGTTTATATAGATAATTTTATCGTGGCGGTACTAACTAAGAAAGCTATTAAGGCCGCGGCCGATATCTTAACTAGGCTATATAAGACTAAGTAGCTCGGCGAGCCTTAGGAATTCCTAAGCATCTAATTTAAACGGGATAGAGCGGTAAGAACGATTTTTATATACTAAACGAGGTTCGCTAAGAAGATCTTTAAGAAATTTAGTTAAAAGGTTATAGGAGCTATAAAGGCGCTATAGCTAGCGAGACTTAAGGTTCCTTATAACTAAAAGAGTTAAGAACCTATAATAAACACTATAAAGTAGCTACGCCGGACCGGTAGCCTTAATTACCTATTAATAAGCACTTAGCCGGATATTACGTATATAGCGAATAAGCTCTTTAAAGCTAGTAATAACCCGATATATAACTACGTAGCGATTATAAAGACGCTATAGCGCTATATTAAAGGCACCTTAAACTATAAGGTCGTAATAAGGGGGAAATACCTAATCGAGGACCTTAAGCTTTAAGTATATACGGATGCCTCGTTTACTAATAACTAAAGCACTCGTTACTCTATAGCGGGCTATATTATATTCCTTAGCGACGGACCTATCTTTTAAAAGAGTAAGAGGCAAACGATTATAGCGACCTCGTTAATAGAGGCGGAGCTTATAAACCTTATACCCGTAGGTATAGCGGCGATATAGCAATATTAGCTATTAATAAAGCTAGGCTAGCTATAGCTAAGTCTATCCGTGATCTTTACGGATAGTTAAAACGCGAGGCTTGCGGTACTAAATAGGAATAACCTAGCTAGGACTAAGTATATCGATATCCGTTATAAATAGATTATCTACCGTACTAACGAGGGCTTCTTTTAACTAGTATAGGTGCGGACTAATAAGATAATCGTAGATAGCCTTATAAAGGGCCTCTTAAAAGAAAAACACAACTAATTCGTCCGGTAGCTAAGAATAAGAAAGGCGGCTAAATAGACCTTTAAAAGGCTCTATATATAAACGGGGCGTTATATAAGCGGAATAGCTAGTTATAATTAGTTAAGATTAGAAAACACTAAGGTAAGTATAATATATAAGGAAGAGGCTATATAGTAAGGTTTTCTATATATATACGCCTTATATATAGCTAAGGGGAGGTGTTATAAATATAAGGAGTGTATACGCTAAGGCCCTATACCTATTTTACTGCGAGAGCCCTAAGCATAGCCCTAGCCCTTATTTATAGGGGTTAGCTATATATATATAAGGGCACTCCTTCGTATATATATTCCTTCTTAGCTAGCTAGACACTATTATTATCTTTTTAAAGCTCCCTTTTCTATAAAAGCTCTTACTAAAGACCCTCGCCTATATATATATAAGACCCTCGCCCGCACATATATAAGACCCTCGCCCGCACATATATAAGACCCTCGCCCGTATATATATAAGACCCTTAGGCGGCGTTAAGGGCATTAAGGGCGCCGGATTAATTAACGGGCCGCGTTATGCGCGTATCTTACGAGAGCTTTAAAGATGCGTTTTTTAAGCGAATTAAGCTATGGCCGAGAGCGCTGCGTGCTAGCTGCGTGTATAGGCTGCGTGTGTGGGCTGCGTGTATGTAGGCGCAGGCATTATTTAGAAGGTATAGGTACTTGCTAGGCGCGGGCGGTATAAATAAGCGGGGCGGGCTAGCGTTGCTACGTATCTTTAAAATAAGGCGTGAGTGTAAATAGAGATATATATAAGTGTAAATAGTAATACTCTTATTTATAGGTGTATTGTTTATAGGTGTATTATTTATAGGTGTATAGTCTTTAAGACTTTTTATATTATTTACTTTAGTATTAATTTTAAAGCGATTCTTTATAACTATAAAGATATAATATAGGCCGTTATTATTAAAGCTTTATATAAGTATATTTACCTCTTTTTTTAAGAGAGTTATATTATCTTTTTTTATTAAAGTAAAGGGATTAAAAAGATATAATTAGCTTATTATATTAACACTTATTTAAGGTATATAATAGCAGTTCCTTAATATATAGCGTATATTACTATTAGGAAATTTTAAATAGAAATCCCTTATGCCTTTAACTATTATAAAAGATGCTTTTCCTTAAGTAATAGTTATATATATATCTTTATAAAAAGAGAGGGGTGATTTATTAAATACTATATACTTAAAAGCCCTTATATTTAAAATAAAGTTATATATATTCCCTTTTTTTTATTTTTATAATACCTTTTTCTATCTTAAAGATAACTTAAGAAATAAAGGAAAGAAGATGCTTTAAAGGTCTTTTAATATTTCTTATATTAGATTTCTTTTTTCCTTTTAAAGAGGTATATAAAAAAGGGGTATATAAAATAAGTATAAAGAGTATAAAGGATAAAAAGGGGATTAAGGGTATAGAGGGTATTAAAAGTATAGAGGATATAGAGGGTATAGAGGGTATAGAGGTTATAAGAGGAGGGTTATTTACCTAAGCTAAGGAATTAGAAATATAAATTATTTCTTTAAAGGGAGAGGACCTTTTTAAGGAGGAAACTTATCTCTTTTTTCGGCCTTTAACTATTAATTTTCTAGTAACTAAAACTCTCCCTTAAGAAGACTTTATTAAGGAGGGTATAGGCGTAAAACGCTTTTTATTCTTATTTAAATAGTCTTAAGAAGGTTTAATCGAAAGGGGCCTTTTATAAAAAAAAAGCTTTTAGTTTAAAACCTACTACCTTTGCCTTATCTTTATTTTCCTAAAGCTAAATAAGTTTTTTATAGCATAGCCTTTTTTCTTATAATTCTTATAAAAGACGGGTCTTTTACTATATAAAAATAATAGCAAATTAAAAGAAGGACCTTTTAAAGCTTTAATCCTTTTAAACTTATCGATTAAAGAGGAAGAAAGTGAATTTTACGTATAAGCTTAAGCGTTATCTTAAAGAGCTTTAGAAATATTAGTTATAAAGCTAAAATTAAAGCTATTTAAGCATTTTAAAATCTAGGTAATAATAACTACTTTAAGGATTTGCATTTCTTATGTATTTAGCTTATTAAAAAACTCTTTTATCTTATTAAGATATACTTTAATCAAAGTATAGGTTTTAAGGGTGATATTAAATAATTTCTTTATAAGAAGAAACTTTAAAGTAAAATTCACTTAGTTAAAAAGGGGTTTTAAAGCTTCTTAAGCTAACGTTATAGTTATGTAGTGTTTTTTTAAAGAGAGAGGGCTATCTTTAACTACTAGTTATATAAGGGTTATAATTTCCACAGATTGAGTATTTAAATCTTTAAAGATAGCTTTAGCGGCTTTCTTTTAGATAAAAACGGATCTTATTAAAAGTAATTAAGAGAAATAATTTAAAAATCCTTTTAGCTTGCTAAATTAGTAGTCGCTCTTAGTAGCTGTATTTTTTCTAAATTCTTTCGAGAGGTATTCCGGTATAAAAGTCTATTAAGAAGGATAAGTAAAAAAAAGATATTAATTAAAGGGATATTAGTAAAAGGATATAATCTAAAAGTCTAAAAAAGTATAGAAAGCTGTGTTTTAAAGTGCGTTCCTTAATATATAAGGTGGGATTTTGAAAGGCTTTTTGCTAGTTATTATAATCTTAATAGCCGATTAAAAATTAAGGAGTATAAAGGAGAGAAAAAAAAGGGAAAGAACTTTTTATAAAGTAGGCGAAAAAATATAATAAAAGAGCTTTTATAAAGCGCGTCTTTTGTTTTATATAAAAAGAGCCTTAAGAGCTTTTTATCGTTTAATATAGTCTTAAAAATAGGGTTATAAAACATAAGGTGTAAAAGGAGGAAGAAAAAGAAAAACTAGTAAACCGAGTTTAATAGGATATTAGGAGATTTCCGGTGAAAATACGCTTAGTAAGCGCGATAACGTAGGAGGTAAGCACGAGTTTTGCTAGAATTCTCCGATAAAGTAATAGTCGGAAAAACGTCGGTAAGGGTCGGGGCTAAGTCTAGCTTAAAAGAAAGCCGGGCTTATAACTAATTAAGGACTAAAATTTGTAAAAAAGAGAGTAAGTAACTAGCTATAAGTAAGGAGATTATAAAGATATAATAGAGTATACCTTGCTTATAAATACGTGAAATAATATAATAAAATATACATAGTATATAAAATTATATAGCAGAATTTATATATATTTCAACGTATTTATGTTATGTGTTTTTTATACTGTATTTAGCCTATAGGCTGTAGGAGAGTATATTTTACTCCGTTATAAGTAAAGAAAAAAGCGATTTCTTTACTAAAAATTATAAAGACCTTTAAGAAAGTATAAAAGAGTTTAGCTACTTTAGTAGTTTAAACGAAAGTATAACGAACGGCTTTTATAACTTAATATAAAACTCTTAAATTAAGAGAAAGCGGTTAAGCTTAAGTATAAGACTTAAAGACTATTTTAAGTTATAAAAAACTAAAACTTATTACGCTTAAAGTAATTAATTATTTTAAAGATAATATACCGCTGTTTACTTTAAGTAATAAAGCCTTTTAAACTTTATAGTATACCTATTTAAATTCCCTTTACCGCTCGCTTTTTCCCTTTTTCCCCCTCTTTTTTTAACTATCCTTCTTTTAACCGCCGGCCTTAGCCCGCTATACCCTACTTACTATTATACAAATAGCCTTTTTTGCCTTAGGTTTATAATCTTTTTACTCCCGTTTTAAGTCCTTTTATTGTTTAATATCTTTAATAGCTAAGACTAGCTATATATAACTGTTTTTTAAGCCCGCTTTTATTTAAGCCTTTACGTTTTTAATATAAAGAATATAAAAAAACACTTAAACTTTATAAAAATAAAGCGGCTATACTTTATAACTTTAAGTCTTTTAGCAAGAGCTAAAATCTTTAAGTTTAAGCTTTTATATAAACCTATATTGCTTTTTATAGCCGTGCTTAAGCGGATAAACTTAACTTTAATTATAGTATTATAAGAGATAGCTTATATTACTCTCTTTAAACACGTAACTTAAATAACTTACCCCCCCGCTTTATACTATAGCGTGGTTTAAACGGCCGTTTTTATAAAAACTTAGCTATATCTCTTACTTAGCTCTTATTATCTAAAAGCCCTTACCGCTTATTTCCTTTATAAAGTAAAGCTAGAAATCTTTATTAGTAAAATAACTAGCTAATGCTTAATGCTTTTAAGTTAGCTAACCTTATAATAGTCCGAAGATCTATAATAGCTATTATAGCTAGCGGAAACTTGTTTTAGCTAACTAACTAAAATAATCCCCGCGTTATTCTTAACTATATATTTAAGGCCTATTTAAACTAGTTTTTCGCCGGGTTTTTAATAGCGTTTTTAGCTATTATAGTAAAAACCCTATCTTGTTTTATAAGTAGTTTAGCTTATACTATAAAATCCCCCTTTTAGCTAATAGCTGTTATAAGCTTTAAAGACCTTTTTAATCTTATTAAGTATTTACTTTTCCTTATTTAACCGGCTATTATACTTAGCTTAGCTATATAAAGGCGTATAAGCGCTTAATTATCGTTTATCCCCTGTCTTCTTTTAACTAAAGAAGATAGCGATAATTAGCTTTACAATATATTTCGCTGCTTAATCTTATAAAAGCTGCTAATAGTAACTTATTTAATCTATAATAGTGATAGCTTCGTGGGACTATATTTTAGCGATAAGATTATAATAATAAGAAGTTTCCGCCTAGCTATAAACTACGCTATGTTCTATCTATTAGCCCGCAAAAAGTCTTAACGCGACTTAACTTTATCTTAAGCGATAAAGTTCTTAGGCTTTAATATCTGCTTTATTAACTATACTAACTATACGCTTTATATTCTTACCCTAAAAGTTCTTTTTATAATAAGGTTCTTTAAGACTATTTAAAATATTTAAAACTTTATAAGTAATAAAGCGGGTATTAAGACTATAAAGAACTTTATTACCCGCTTTTAAGCGGGAATATAAACGTTTTATACCTTAGTATTAACTATGCTTATTATAATTAGCAGAATAACTTATCCTTACTTAAATATTATCTTTATAGCTAGACGCGCGTTTATTTATAAAAAGGTATAAGTAATAGCGCTATATAAAAAGGATAATAAGTTAAAAAGTCTAGTAAAAAAAAAGCGGAGAATAGGTATAATAGTAGTAATAAGTAAGATATAATAACTCGCTTATAAGCGGCTTATAAGGCTAGTAAGTAGCACGGAGGACTTAGCGAGAAATTAAAAAACAGTATAAAAAGTAAGTAAAATAATAATAAAAAATAAAGCCTAAATACTTTAGTCTTTTTAAATATATCCTACTATAAAAAACAAATGTTTCTTAGTAATACGACCTTTTATAATTAAAGAGGCACCTAAATATATACTTAAAAAAAGTTAAAATCCTTATTATTAGTTTTAGCTAAGTACTTTAATCGCCTTAATAAGATAAAACGTATAATTAAATAAATAGTAAGGACTCTTAATAAAGCTATTTACTTACTCTTTTTAACTACTTAACTATTATTAGTTAAATAGGCCGAAAAGCTATTAAGAAAGTAAGGATAGGATACTATTAACACGGTATAAAAACGCTACTATAAAGCTATTACTTAACGCCTCTTTTTTTTACTTTAACTTAATTAAGACAATAGTCTTTTTTTATTACTTAAAGGAGATTATAATAAAATCTAAGTAGCTATACTTAAACTCCTTACTTAGTTCTTAAAAAGCCCTTAGAAAACCTTATAGTAAGAACGCTTAAAGTATATACTATAAAGACTTACTTAAAGAGACGCAATAAATATTACTAAGTATACCTTATTAACGTTTCCGAGATATAACTATATTAATTTAAGAGGCTTTTTAATTATAGTTTAGAATATGTTTAACTATAAAAGATACTGCGGAGACTCTTAAATACATTCCGCCGGTATTTTTAAGAGATATTTAAGGATTTCTATAAGATATCCTAACTTAAGTTTAGACTATTCGTAACTAAGGAAATACTATAAGAAATATAAGATAGACTTTACCGCGATTTTTACTAAATATTTAAGGATAATTTAAGAATTTCCCTAAATATAGTTTATAGTATTTTTAACTAAGCTTATACTTTGTTTATTTACGTACTTACGATAAATAGCTAAATAGTATAGTTAAAGATTCTGAGATTTAGCTTAAAAAACTAAGTATAAATTAGCTAAATTAAAAATCAGCTTTTTATTATTTATAAACCTTTATATACGTTTATATATAGTAATTAGTTTATTATACCGGCTTAAATAGCGGTAATTAGTTTATAGTACTAGCCTAAACTAAGAATAGTTAGTCCGTGCTTTTCCCTTACTTTTTATATTATAAAGCGTAGTAAAAAAAGAATTTTTAGTAAAAGGAGTTTAGTTATACGATATAAAAAGCTAAAAGATCGCTATAAAGTAAGTGATATATTTTTAAGCGGAGTTAAAAAATATAATAATTCTGTTTATATATACCGCAGCATAGTTAACGTATTTATATAAAGTTTAGTTTATAAACCTTTAAATATAAGTAAACGAGTTCTTATAACTTATTAAGGCTATTATAAAGCGCTTAAGGCCTTAGTAATTTATTATAATAAAGCGTTCTTAGTATTCTTAGTATCTAAGAAATTAGTAAAGAAACAAGTAATTCTTAACTATAAAAATAAAACTTTAACTATAAAAATAAAACTTGACCTATAAAACTTTTAAATTATATAAATTTAAAGGGGTATAAAGTTAGTATTTAATATAGTAATGCTATTAAGTGCCTTAAGATTAATAACTATATAGCTTTTTTTATTGCTAGTTAATAATCTTTAAACAATAAATATTAATAAAGCGAATAAATTAGCTTTTATATTTTATTTTACCTTATTTTTTTTATAAAGCTTATTATATATTTAATTAATTAAGTCTTAGTTCTTTTTACTAAGCGGATATACCTATAATACTAGCTTATTTTCGTGCTAATTATTAGCAAAAAGTACTTTTAAATACTAGTTTAAGTAAACCTAAAAATAGTACTTTATTCTTTTTATAACGTAAGAAAATTATTAATAAGCTTATATTATATAGCTTATTAGCTTTTATTAAGCTACCTTTCTTAATTATTTAAGTTATAGCTATTAAGGTCTTAGCTTAAAGGCGTATTACTTATACTTATATAACTTTTACTTTATTAATATTAGCGATATTTTTAATTAAAATAGTTTTGTTTCTCTTAAAAACTATTATTAAAATATTTCTTACTACTACTATAGAAAACTAATATAGTATTACTATCTTTAGTTTAAAAACGCTTTTTACTTATTCTTAGTTTTATTAATAAGGCTATACTACTATATTAAATAGAATTGCAATATCTTTACTTTATAAGCGCTTTACTTTTATAGCAGAAAAGATATTAAGTGCTATATTAATTGCTTTAACTATGTCCTTTAGCTCTTAGTTTAAGATCTTTAGTAATACCTTTATTAAGACTACTAATAACTAATATTTATATTAAGGCGGAATTAGTTTTATTATTATATTATAGTATATTAGCCTTTTAAAGCTTATTATTATTATTCCTTAAGTCTATTTTAGTCTACTTAGGCTTTAAGCTTAGCTTTATCTTAATGTTTTATATATAGCCTTTTTTATTATACTTTTCATAGCCTTATAAAGCTTAAGGTTTGCTTATACTATAATTAATATACTTTTAGCGCGTTCTTTATAATAAAAATAACCTTTTACTACTACTTATCCTTAGTTAAACTATGTATATAAGGCTATACCTACGATTTTATTATAAGTCTTTTTTAGTATTATATATAGTTTAATTAAGTTATATATTATTATCTTATTAAAGTAAGTAAAACTTTTTATTTAAGTATATAAATCTTAAAAGCGTCTTATCTCGCAATATACTATTATTAATATTAGTATAAAGCGGATTACCTTTTTACTCTTATAACTTTTAGTTATATTATAATATTATTTAAAAAAAGTAACTAATATTATTAAATAAATTCTTATTATTAGTTAAGGTTTTAAACGTAATATATACTGACTATTAGCGAACATTTAGTTTATAAAAAAGTTCTTTTTAGCTTAATAGTATTTCTTTTAAGAAAAACAGATTTAGACTTTAGTTTTTAATTTTATTTTTCTTTACTTTTTTTACATTATTTAGTTTATTCTTAACTAAAATCAATTTTATATTTATTAAAATTTTAATTTATATGTTATTCTTTTTTTTTATTAGTTACCGCTATATATTTATTATTTAACGCTATATAGTTACTATAGTTATATTATTATCTTTTTCTTTATTTACGTATACTAAATTCATTTCCGTTTCAGGTTAAATAAGCGTTATAAAATTAGTGAAAGTAAGGGCTATTAATTAAATAGTATTTTTAAGCGCAATTAGCTTTTACTATATTATTAAGTTAGCTTTAAATCCTTAATAAATTAACTTTATCTTACTTTTTGTTTTACTTTTAGCGTTAAAAGCATAATAAGTCTATCTATATAAACATTAACTTTTTTTAATTTCTTCTTACTTATTTCTTATTATTACCTTTTACGACCTATCTTTATTATAAGGCTAACTTAAATATTAATCTTTATACCTTTACTAAGAATAATATTAACTATAATCTTTATCTTAATTTTAAAAGTAATTATAATCCTCTTTATTATATAACTTAAGCTACTACTTAGAATATAATCTTATTAAAGTTTTCTTAATACTACTTAAGCACTATATACTATTCTTCTTAGCCATTTTACTTATTAATTTCCGATTATATATTAATATCTCTTTAGAAGAAATATACTAGTTTATATAAAATAAATACTTAACTTTATATTAAGTTAGGTAATACTAAAAGTAGGGTGGCTTTCTTATAGCTATAATTATATTAAAATCGATTGAAAATTAATAAAAAATAAATAAAAAATATACTGCTTTATATAAGGAAAAAGAAGGATAAATTTACTGTTTAAATTATAAAGAACTTTATATTAGTCCTTTACTATATTTATATCGTCTTATATTAAGTCTTAATCTTTAAGTAGTACACTATTATTATACTTATTTAAGCTTACTTTAATAACAAGCTAACTTTTATACTTTATTTAGTTCTTAAAGCTTTGCTCTTTTATAGAATAAGTTAATAAAGAATTAGTTTATAATTTATTTTATAGCTTACTTTAAAGATAGCTTATAAGCTTAAAATAGTCCTCCTTAGACTTTATACTAAGTATGTTTATTATCCGCTTAAACTTATAAATAAGTTTATTATCCGCTTAAACTTATAAGTAAGTTTATTATCCGCTTAAACTTATAAATAAGTTTATTATTCGCCTAAACTTAAGCTAAGGCTATACTTTCCTGCTAAATAGTATTTCTTAATATTATAATAAAATATACCTTATAGAAACATATTATACTTTAAACTTACTATTATTATAAGCAGCTTTTTTTAATAAAATATTTTACTAATTCATTTAAAAAATAATTTAAAAGAATTAAAATTCTTATACTTATTATTTACTAAGATTCTTTAAGCTAATATACATTTAATTAAAAAGTCAATAATTATATTATTCTTAAACATTATATAGCGTTATATTTTAAAAAAAAGATTTAATAAAAAAAACATTTTAAAATAAATAAAGTAACTTACCTAGCTAATAATGTTATATATAATTAACCCTTGCTTTTTTAAGTACTTTATATAAGCTATTAATAATATTTATTAATATCTTTTTATAAGATTAGCGGATTTAATTATTTATAATATAATAGTATAATAAACGCTTAAGTTAAATATTAAATATGTTTTAAAAATATAAACCGGATATTATATTTTCATTGAATAATCTTACTTTTATACTAAAATTAATTAATTACTATTAAAATCAATTTAATATTTATTTAATATTAGTTTAAATTAAATATAAAGAATATATAACAAGTTTTTCTTTAATACTTATTAAAGTCTTTAAAGTAATAGTTTATCTGCTTATTATTAAAGTCTTAGTTAATAATTACTTATTGAATTATAATAAAGCTAAAACTATAAAAAGTAAAGTAAAAATAAATATTACTTTAAGACTTTTTTAAGTTTAAACCTTTCTTAATCGTTTAAATATATAGTATATAACTAATTTAACTATATAATTTCTTAAAAAAGGTTAATAGATTATAATCATAATAAGAAAAAAGAGTAAACTTATAGTATAACCTTTTAATATTAGTTAAGCTAATAACTATAAAGATAGGAGATATATAGTTAAATCCCTTAAAACTTAAGCTTAGCTTTAAAAGTAAAGCTATTATATTAATTCATATAAACCGATTATAGATTGATTATAAAACTATACTTTATTACTTACTTTTAAAAAAAGGTTTTTAGTAAACTTTTAAAAAAGGAGTTTACTAAATTTAATATCTTATTAATAATAATAATATTTTAAAGTAAATCTAATAAAAGCTTATATACCTTATAATTAGTATAGTAATAAGTAAAAAAAGAATGTAGTATATTATTAGATACTTAAGTTAATTTAAACTTTAAAAAGTAAGAATTAAAAAAGTTATATTAAATTTAAATCAACTTTAAATTAGTTTAAAGCTAATTTAAGAATAGTTTTAATATTATTATTATTTAAAGTGCTTTACTTTTAATTTTCATAAGTACTTACGTAAGTATTAAATATATAATACTACTTTTTAATATATTAAAGTACTTAAAGTAATAGAAAAAGTAAATAATTATATAAATATAATGTTTATAAATATTTAAGTTATTATTACTACTAATTATATTATTATTAAGTTTATAAAGAATAATAAAAAACCTCTTAGACTTAATGTTTTAAGTCTAGTTATTAAGCTTATTGGCTTTATAGTTTAAATTGCTTTTAAAGCTTAGGATTAAGTTTAATTTAAAGTAAATAAGCTAAATTAAATTAAAGATTAATTTTAAATAGATTTTATATCTTTTATAAATTATAGTTAAATGCGCTTCTTTATAGCACTTGAAATATACTTTTTTAAGTTTACTTATAAATTTACTTAGTTATAGTTATTATATACTATAAAAAGCTTAGTCCGCTTTATTAAAATTTAATTAAAATAGTTATAAAAGTAGTTAAAAGTAACTTTATTAATACTTTCTTTATTACTAAATTTAAAGCTATAAGCTATAGTAAAATACCTTTTATATATTTTAAATAGATATTGAATAAGTAAAAAAAGTATTTATAAAGTTATAAAATGTTTATAAGTTCTAAAAGTATAAAGATTATAAAGTAAAAATATATTAGAAAATAATATTAAATTTTAAATTTTTTTTAAGTAAAGTAAGGTATAATAATAAAAGTTAAAGTATACTATATATAGTAACTATTATTTAGTAAACTTATGTATTTTATATAAACTTAATGAAAATAAGTTTTTCTTTTTAAAAACATACTATAAAAATAAGAAAAAGCTTATCGTATAATTAGTAAATAAAACAATAAATTTAAATAAACTAAAATAAATATTAAATTTTCTCTTTATAATAAATAGTTTAAGTACTATAAGAGAGTGATTTTACTACTTTAATAAATTAGCTATTTAATCCTTACCTGATTAGCTAAGCATAGGGGGTTGTATAAATTATATAAAAACCCGCATTAGATAGTCTAGCCTCAGCTCGTTATATTCCAGGTTCTTACGTCCTTATACGACGTCTATGACGTTATGTACGGAACTAAAGAGGTTGGGGTGGCTAGATAAAACAAGGATCTGCCTAGACCTAAACCAACCTTAACTAACTTTAAACACGAATTGCCGCATAAGGAAGGGACATATAGCCACGGGGTAAAATGCTTTAAAATCAAAATTTCTTAGGCTTAAAGACTGCCCGAAGGCCGGTCCGGATATGTCACTCCGTTCCCTCACATTTGTCTATAAAAGGCGAATCTCCCGCTACTAGATAGCTAGGGATTCTATAAGCACTCACGCACTTAATTCTTTATTAATTAATTCCAGCCAAATCCTGCCTTACACAACATCGACTCTTCTATCACGTGACATTACGTGATCTCCTGATTTCCCCACAACTTCGCTGCTGCTCTAACCTTTTACAAGTACTTTATTTAATTAGCTAAGGTATTATATATATTAAAGTAAAGTATAGTATATAGTTAAGCTAAGTATTATATATAGTAAGCGAGGTTTATTATACTTTTAAACTTAAGCTAATTATAAGAAGTTTGTATTATAATATAAGTACTTATATCTTTTAAATTTTACGGGTACTCTTTTAAGTATATAGCTTTATTAACTTCCCGCCCCCCTTTTAGTTAACTATAGCCTTACTTTTATAGTATAGTTAGCTTAGCTTTTATAAAAGGTTAGTAAAGCATAATACTATAATAAGCTAAAGTATAAAAGTATAATAAACCTTATATAACTATATATAATACTTAGCTTTATTTAATATTATACTATACTTAACTATATATTATACTTTAAAAAGCTAAATAAAGTATTTTAACTATTTATAGTAAAGAATTAATTTAAAATTAACTTAAGTTTTATTATAATTTTATTTTTACTTTTTAATTATACTATAAGCTTTTTAAAAAATTTATACTATCTTCCTATAAATAAAGGCTTAAATTAATTTAGTTTATAAAAAGTATATAAATCTATTAATTCTTAGTAGGAAAATATGTTTTACTTAAACTATTGTTATTATAATTTACTCCGCTTTAAAAAAATCTATATTAATATATTTTTAACTTTTAATTTATTTTTCATTTTAAAAATTTATACTATTAGTATTTATAAACTCTTTTTTTATCTATAAATCCTTTGTTTCTTTATCTAAAATAAATTAAAATAATTTCAAAATATCTTATTTTAGCTTATAGGTTTATTATAATAATAAGAAAGGTTTAATAAAACGACCTTTCTTTACTTTTTTAAAAATTTTAATTAATATTAAAAAAAGTTAATTAAGCGTCTTATAGTAAATACTAACTATAACTAATTAAACTTGTAAGTAATGTTTAATAAGAATATTTAAAGTATTGTATAAAATAACGTATTTAATTATTAAATATAAGAAAATTAACATTTATTAAGGTTTTATTCTAAATTAAATCTAGCTTATTTCGTTTAATAAAACATAGCTTTAAGCTTTAAAATAAATTTAAACTATAATGCTAATAATTCTAATAATTAAGCTTAAATTATTAACCTTAAGATTTCTTTTATTATAATCTTTAGATTAAATAATAATTTCTAAGCGGTAATAATAATTTAATAGGTATAAAGTTTATATTAACATAGTTGTTTACTCTTTATATCTTTATAAAATGTCTATCCGTTTAACTATATAAAAACATTGCGCGCTAGTTATTATATTATAGGATAATTAACGTAAATAGCGGATTTACACCTTAATATCTTTTAAAGTACTTTAATATCTATTAAAATAGCCTTTTATATATAATATTTAATTAACTACTTATAAAGATAAATTTTAAAGCGCTTTAAATAGCAGTAAAATAAAGTATATTTTAGATTAGCTATAACCTATTTTAATTGAAATAAAGATTTAATATAACGTTACTAAGTCTTATCTTTTAAAGCCTAGCTTAACTTAAATTTTTAATAATATACTATATTATTATACTACTTATTATTATACTACTTATTATTATACTAATAGTAAATTATATAAGTTCTTATTAAAACTATATTAATCTATTATTATTATTAATAGTATATTTAATTAAATCGATCTTTTTAAAAAAAACCCTACTAAAAACGATTTTAAAAAAGTAAATAATAAGGTATATTTTTATAATTTCTTTTTATTAATTTATATTAATTTATATAATGGCTATACTTATAAAGTTAAGGTAAGGTTTTAGTAGATTAAACTATATATTTACCGCTTTAATAGCTATAAGGTTAAGCTTGTTTTAAAAGTTTTTAATATAAGTATATTCTTTTGTTTTAATACTTATAATATATTAACTTTTTATAAAAGATTAAATACGTAAATTAATTATATATTATATATATATTTACTAAAAAAGACTACAAACTTAAGAAGATATATAAGTAATATATTCCCTTGCTTAACCTTTTATTGTTTAAGTTTTATTATGATTTAATTTAATAAGTAATAATTAACGAAGACTTTTATAATAAGTTAAAGTATTACTACTTTATAAACTTTAATAAGTATAAAAAGGAAAACTTATAGTATATTTTGTTTGTTCAGATAAAATAAATATTTAATAAACATTAAATTAATTTTAATAAGTCTTAATTACTTTTTATATTAAACTAAGATTTTTAAATATAAATATAATATCCGATCTATTTTTTTATATTAATATAAGATTTAATAAAAGCAGTTATTATATTATTATAAAACGAATATTTATATCTATTAATTATGTTTTTATTAATATTTAAAAAGATTAAAAATAGCTTATATATAATTATTATAAAAGCTAAGATTAATTATATATTATATCAAGTGCTAATAAAGTTAATTTATTTATTTTAAAATATCTTATTTATTAATTTTAACTTTATTTCATTTATATAAAAAGTTATATATTATTTAAGATTAATATAATAATAAACCTTTTAATAAAATTTAGATTAGCTAAATAAATCTTAATTAAGTATATTATTATTATTATAAAGTTTATACTAAGGACTTAATCTAAGTTTTTAAAAATTCGATATTTATAAATAAAAGGGAAAAACTAAAGTGCTTAAGGTAAAACCTCCCCTTATTTACGCTTAGTCCGCCTCGCATAAGGTCTTATAACTTTATATAAGGAAAAAGAGAGTACGTCTTCCGCTATAAGCATATCCCGCTTACTAAGCAGTTCGACGCGGCCTAGCGAGGCCGGGGCCGCCTTTAACCTAAGCGGCCCGCGGTCTAGAGCATCGCGCTCTAAGCTTAAGGTATAGGCAGTAAACCCTCTCTTATCCCCCTTATCTACCCTCTTAATACGGGGGCGGGAGGGGTAAACGGGATTTTAACCTACGCCCCTCCCGCGGGTAGCGCGACCTTAAAGAGTAAGCTTATAGCGGTCCCCGCTAATAGGAATTTAGCACCCCGCCGTACGCGTATATTCTTAATCGGGACCGTTATTTATTCGCGCCGCCTAGTTACTAATTTCGCGCCTAGCTTTAAAGATAAAGCCTCCCGCGCACCGCGCGCGTACGCTCGCACTCCTCCTTTTTTTACCGGAGATGCGCTTATCTTTCTTATAAGCTTATCGCCTTCTTACCGCCCCGCCCCTTTTACGTTCTTATCGTTCCGCCGTTATTATATTCGTCGTCTTTATTACTACTATTATAGAACGTAAGATATAAGCGCTTTAGCTACTTATATGTTAGTATATAAGATGTAAGTATATAGACGATAATTAGCGTCCCGACCCTTAACTAGGGCCGGGGCGAGACCTTTTAGCAGTGCGGTATTATTACACTGTTTTTTTATAGTAAATAGTAGTAATTCCTTTAGCGTAAGTTCGATCCCCGCGCGAGAAGGTAGACTTATAAGTCTATATAAAAATAAGGCTCCCTTTAAGCGCGCGTGATAATATAAGCGTGTGTAGCTTTTAGCTACCGGCTTAATAAACCGGGGAGGTCCCGTCTTATATATAATAAGGACGTTATTGTCTTTTGTTTTAAGGCGGTAATTATTACGGAACGTAAGATATAAGCGCTCCGGCTACTTATATGTTAGTATATAAGATATAAGTATATAAACGATAATTAGCGTCCCGACCCCTAACTAAGGCCGGGGCGAGACCTTTTAGCAGTGCGGTATTATCGCACTATTCCTTTATAGTAGCTATTATACCGAAAAAGAAAGTTACCTTTTCTAACCTAAATACGGGTTTACTCCTTAAGCTAAATTAAGTAAATATAATCTTATAAAAATAAAAGTTCTTAATAACTTAATAAAGTTAAATTAAATAATAATAACTTTAATATTTAAATTATAAATAAGTAAGGAAAATAATATAAGATACTATAAAAAAAATTAAATTTATTATTAATTATTTTAAAGATATTTAATATATTCTTAAACGTAAAAATACATTTATAGTTATATAATTTTTAAAAAAAAACAAAATAAGCTTTTTAATAAAACTTAGTTTACTTTTTTAATGCTAATGTTAATTTTAAGTAATTTTTAAGAAAAGAGTTTTAAGTTAATTTAAGCTAAATATAGCCTTTATTTTTAAGAAGGTAAACTAATAATAAAATAATTTTTATATATAGTTTTTTTAATTAGAAGGTAAACGCTATAATTTATTATGTTTATATTAAAACATATAAAGCAATTAAGTAGTAGTATTAGATTAACTTATAGTAAAAGTATTTTAATAGTATTAAGTTAATAAATATTATAATTAACTAAAACTAAAAACAAAATTAAGTATAGGATTTTTAATATTTTTAAATTAATTTTAAACTATTTAATAATAACATTTTATTAATACTTTACTTAGCTAAGAAAAGCTACTTAAAAAAAGAATAAGTTAAGCGTATAATATACTTTTTTAAAGTATATTTATAGTATAATATTAAGAAATACTACTTAGTTTAAAAAAGTAGATTTAGCTTTAAGTTAAAGCATATAATAAGCTTACTTAATATTAAGTTTAAATAAAACTACTTAGAGCTTATAGGCTATTTAAAAAGTAAGCTATTAAATAAACTTTAAACTAATTTTATACTTACTAGTAATATAAAAAGCCTAAGCTTAAAAAACTAAGTAAAGTAAGAATAATAGCTTATTTTTTAAGTAGGCTTAAATAAGTACTATAGAATTATTTTACTTAAAAACTAAGATTTAATATAAGACTATATTAATATATTTAAAGTCTTATATAAAGTCTTTTATTATTAAAGTCGTAAATTTCTTATCTTTTTTACTTATAATAAAGCGGGTTTTATTTATTTATTTTAAATAATTAAAAGTTATTTTTAAACATTTATAGCTATAAGAAATAAGACCGCGTTACGTTTAGCTTAAATTAAATTCATATAAAGTTAATTCTTTATATTATATATACTAATGTATTTTATATTTAAAAATGTTAATATATAATTTAATAACAATAGGTAAAGTAGCTAAGAAATAGTATATAAAGCTTAAGTAGTATATAAAAGACTTTAAGAAGATTATATTATAAGTAGCAGCTTAAGTTATATAATAAAAAGGATTATAATGATTTTAAAAGTTAAAGCACATTTTATACTTTATATAATTTTTAAAAGAAATATTAAGGTTTATATTAAGGTTAGCTTTAAAATTTAGATAAGTAGTAAAGTATAATAGTAAAAAAGAAAAGAAAATAGGGTTTTAAAATATTACTCTTAATATAAGTAAATTTATTAAGTTTTAAATATAAAGAATTAAGGATAAAGGAAGTAAAGGTTAATTTAAAACTTATTAAAAGTTAAATATATTTAAAAGAACTCTTTTAATTTATAGCGTTTACTTTTACTAATTTAATAATACTTCTTTAATCTTAAGCGAAAATAATTAAAGTAAAAGTTTAAGAATTAAAGCTAATAATATTACTATAATACCTATATAGCCTTAAATAATATATATATAGCGGTAGCTAATAATATATATATATATATATAGATATATCAATTTGCTTTAGAAATATACTTAATTTAGTTTAAATAAACGTTAGAATTTCTTTTTATTAAAATACACTATATAATATAAAAAGGTTAATAAAAATAAAAATAAACGCTAAAGTTTAAATTCTTTTAAAAAAACGCTATTAAACTTAGTAAACAGTATTACGCTCTTTAAATAAGTATTTTATAAAAACTAGTTAACTATTATTATTTTATTGTTTTAATATAAAAAATACTTATTATAATTAAAACTTAAATAAATTAAGTATATCTTCTTAAGTAAAAATCCGTCCGCTTTTAATATATTCTTTAATTTTAGCTAGCTATTATACTTATAAATTACTTAGATTTGTAAAATAATTAAAAAAGGGGTTTTTGAAAATAAATTAAAGTTTTTTATATATTAATAAAGAAATAATTTTAACTTATTATAACTAGCTTAAAAGCCGCTTTATTATAAGCTAAGCCTTAAATTAAACCTAGACTACGCCTGTATAAACTTTTAATAGGCGTAGTTAATTAACTAGCTAGTAGCTTAGTTAATTCGTTTTCTTTTACCCTTACTACTGCTATTTAACATAATAGCTAAATTAAATAGCTACCTTATAGTATAAATAGTAGCATAACTACTACTTTAGCCTTATAAGAGCTAACCCGTTATAGTTAACTAACTTATAATAAAGGGTCTTAGGTTTAAGACTTACTAACGTATTAATAAAAACGGCTTAAGCTTATAGCTATTAAGAGCTGCCGGCTAAAGGAGACGACTTATAAGCCCCGCTTTAAGGCAGGCGGGGTAAAGAGGGGGTAGTATTCCGGGCTTAGCTTTTAATTAAGCCCGGGCTATGCTTATATAGACCTTTAATAAGCGTGGTTAATTTACTAGCTAGTAACTTAGTTAATTTATTTTCTTTTACCCTCGCTACTACTATTTAATATAGTAGCTTAATTAAATACTTACTTTATAGTATAAATAGTAGTTACTATGCTTTATAGCGTAAGGATAAGGGGATAGGGCGCGGACTAATTACCGCTAGTTAAGGCTAGTACTATAAACTAATTACCGCTAGTCGGGCCGGTATAACGGACTAATAACTATATATAAACGTATATATAGATTTAAAAATAGTATAAAGCTTATTTCTTCTTTAAGATATAGCTAGCTACTTTATACTTAGTTCTTAAAGCTAATTTTAAGGATCTTTAACTATACTATCTTACTATTTATCGTTAATACGTAAATATTAAGGGCCTACGTATACTTAGTTTAGTAATATATAGCCGAATAAATATTTATTTAAAGCTAAAAAGGGAAGGGGGAAATCTCTATTTAAGCTATATAGCTTCGTACTTTATAAGGGTCGCTTAAGTAGCCTATACTTAAGTTAAGTTCGGGTCGAACTTAGGCTAAGTTCGGGTAAAGTCTTATATAACTTTAGCTATATATTAGCCCGACTCCGGGTTATTTACTATAATATAAATATAGCTCTTTTTATAGTATAGCCTATAATACTATCCCCCTTTTAAGCTATTACGTACTAAGGTATATAACGTTAGCGCCCCGCCCCTCGCTCCGCGCTTAATATTAATCGGTATAGTCGTTTTTATTATACTTATAACTATACGCTAACGCCTCCCTTTAAATAACGTTATATTAAGGCATTAGATACGTTATGCGCTTACCTATCCGCGCCGCTATATTATCCTTAGTAGCGCTAAGGCAGTATAATATATTTCCTCCGCTTATTGCTAATATTAATACTTAAGGTATATCTTACCTTCCCGCCGCTTATAGTCCTTATGTATTAATACCCTTCCTTTCTCTTTCTACCTCTTTTTTTTTTCCTTTTTTAATTATTAATTTACCTACGCGCGCGCCCCTTTTTAAAATAGCTTCGCCGCGCCGCGCCTTAATATATCTACTATAACCCCCCGCGCCTTATCTCCCGCTATATCGTAAGCGTTTACCTATTTAGCGCCCCTTAGCACGCTTAGCGACTATATACTACCGCCTTTATATTAGTCTTCGCGCCCGCCGCTATCGCTTTATAAGTAAAGCGCGATATATAGTACTACTATATAGCGCCCCCCTTACCTTATATATATTAAACGTATAGTATCTCTTAATACGGATATTTAGTATAGGGCTTATTAAAATTAAGCCTTGCTTTATGCTTATAATTATTTTACTTATACCCGCGCTAGATTATACTATTTACTTAAACGTTCCTATTCTTAAACTATATATAATATAATACTAACGCGATATTAGTATACTAGCGATATAATCGCTACCGCGAACGCGCTTTAAGACTATATATCTTAAAAGACGTTTAAGGATTACTATACCGACTTATATATACGTTCTTTAATCCTTAATAAACGCTAGCTATAAGGATATTATTAATAATTACTATAATATATAAAGTTAGCTTATACTACTATTATAGCGCGCTAAGCCTAAATATACTTTAATATCTAAGGTTAATCTATTAATATTAGTAAGTAGTAAGTAGTTTGCTTTAATTAAGTTATAGTTTTTTATATATTCTATCTATATCTACTTTATATCTTATTATATCTTATTATACCTTATTATATCCCTTATATATCTTATTATTATCTATACTTAGTACGCGTTTATAGCGTATCCTTTTTATACTTATCGTTTAAAATTATCTTAACGTTTACTAAGTATAGCTTAAAACTCTTTTTTATTTTTCCCGGTTTTCTTTTTCTTCTTCGCTACTTCTCTTATCTTATCTCTTACTCCTTAGCTTAGCTTACTATTATCTTTCCGCCTTGCCTTTATTATTTTTTATTACGTTACTATATCGTCCTTTAAATTCCTTTAAGGTAATTATATCTTAAAAGTTACTAATTAGCTGTTATATTAAATTAGCGTACTTAGATTACTTTACTAAGACTTAGCGCTATCTCCCTCTTTTAATCTATTTTTACTAAGCTTACTTAATCTTCTTTATAACGTATTTTCGTTCGTTATTTTCCTTAATTATTAGTAGTAGCTAATAGTTCTTAACTACTTAGCTAAGTAAGGGGTTATCCGCTACGTAGCGGAGGAACTTTATATATAGTCTTTTATATACCCTCTTTAATATATTAAGTTCTACTATATATAAGCTAACTACCTTTATTATAGTATATATTTAATATAGCTAGTTAAGCTTCCGGTAAGGCCTATCTATAATATACTTCTTTATACTTAGCTATACCTTATTGCTTACTTAAAGTCTTTTTACTAGTGCACGCGATTAGCTCGCCGTCTTTTCGTATCTTACTTATAATATAGCGATCGCTATTTAAAAGAAGTCGGCGACTCCCTTTATCCTTTATATAAGGCTCTATACGCCCTTTACGTTTAGTATAAGCAGTCTTTCTTTTTATACGATTTAAATTAGCTTAATATTATACCTATACGTAATAAAAAAAGGGCTTATACTTATTATCGATACTACTTAATTATTAAGCGCCGCTTAAGCATAAGGTAGCTATGCTTTTTAATCGTCTTACTTATAGTAAATATATATACGGAGGTATGCTTATACCTTTTAGTTCGCGCGCTTTATTGCTTTATCGGTTTATAAGTAATAAGCTAAACTTAGTTTCCTTTAAACCTTAGTCTATTAATAAAATTCTTTTTAAAATTGCCTTATTTAGTTTATCCCTTAATTTAAGATAGTAGACTTTAGTATTTTATTAAAATAAAAATAAGATTATAAGAACTTAGTAGCGTATACTACTACTTTTATTATTAGTATCGCTTTTAAAGTTATTGCCTTTATTAGCTTATTTATTATTAATTAAAGGTTTTAAGAGCCTTTAGTCTTTATTAGCGGTAAGTTAACTATAAAGTCTATTATTAAGTATATAAACGGCTATATAAAGGGCGGTAATAGTTAAAGAAGCCCTTTTTAAAGTTGCCTTTAAATATACCCCTTATTATATAGCTTATAGTTCGTAATAAGCTAGCATACTATCGATAACTAGCTTAGCTAGAAAAACTCTTAAGCTAGTATTATAAGCGTTCCCTCGCGCCTTAAGTATCCTACCGCTATTAAGTTATATATCCGCTAAGCAATTAATACTTAAAGCTTATTTAGCTTTTCGTTCTCCCTTTTCTTAAGGTATTAAGCCTTATTTAGTACTTAAAGCTAGTCTTAAAAGTAAAGGCGCCCCTTTATATTAATTATATACTTACTTACTTAAACCTTTAATTGCTATTTTAAGGTAAGCGATTAATCGCTATTTTATATTACTTAAAACACTATTTAATACTCCTTATCCTTTTATAATATCGCTATTTACCGCTCTTATATCTCCTACTTATTAAATACGTAGGCTAGTTATACTTATTCCTTAAGTGCGTCTTAGCTTAAGTTTAAGTTAAGTTTTAGCCGAACTCCGCCTTTATTCGCCTTACCTTTATCTTAAAGTAAAGGGTTATTTACTTTACTTATATAAGCGATTAACCCCGCGTTTTCTTCCTTTACCCGTTTTATTGCGATAGTGCGCTCTTTTTATATTAATTATCGCGGGAGGTTTACGTGCTTGCCCTTAAATAGGACTTAATATCTTATTAATCACGCGCTATTTAAGATTATTTATATTATGCGTTTTATTTCCCTTTCGATAAATACCCCTTTTAGCTTATCTTAATCGCGGCGCGATTAAGCGTTAAGTATTACCGCTAACCTCCTTAAGCGGTATTTTAATATAAAGTTATATAAGGCGAGCTTTATTACTTATTTACTTTACTTTTTATTTTGCTTTTTCTTTATTATAAAGTATTTAAAATTCTTATAATCTATTAATACTATAAATGTTAGTATATTATATAACTTTGCCCTTTAAAAGTCTAAGTATTATATAATTATAAGTAACTCTTTATTATAAATTAAGTAGTTATACTTCGCTATATTAAGTTATTTTAAGAAGAAACTTACTAAGTATTATATCTTATTTAGTTTTACTTATATTAGTATACAGCTTATTATATATCCGGAGTAGTCCGCTTTTAAGTACGTTTCCCTCTTAAGGTTATATAGCTATAGTATTAGTATATTATAAAATACTTTTTAAATAAACTTAAACGCGGCTTAGTGCTTATCGGTTTATAAAAACGTTACGTTTTTTTTTATAAAGGCCGTCTAAGTTTTATAAGGCCTTAATATAAAGCGGGATAAAGGTATAATAGTAATTTATAAACTTAAGAAAGCTTTAAACGCCCTTTATATTCCTTAGCGCTTATTACGTTCGGATAGCTTAAATCTTCTTTAAGTTATACCGGACCTTACTTTTAGCTTATATAATAAAGCTTAAGTACTTTTTTTTTTATTATAAAGTCGTATTTTTATAAGTTTAGTAAAAGGCCTACCTTTTATAACTTTTTAAGCACCTTTACTACCTTATCTTAATAATCGCGAAGCGACCTTAATAAGTAAATTAAAACGTTATCTATATACGCTATAACGAACTTATAAAGGTAGTCTTTTAGCACTTAGTTAATATAGCGTTAAAAGGTAGCTTGCGTTCTTATAAGGCTAAATAAGTATACTTACTACTTAAATAGTCCGAACCTTGTTTAAAAGGCTATTTTAAACTTATAGCCCGCCGCGATTTTAATCTTATAAAACGCTATAATAATATTACGTTTTTTAAACTAATATACCTTTACTAATATCTTTAGCGTTTTTATAATTAATAGTAGTATATATTAATCCCTCTTCGTAATTATATTTAAGGCTTAATAATTATAGTAAAAGTATAAGCGGCCGTCGGCCTTTTTTATAAATAAAACTAGCGCCGTAGCTAAAGAACTACTTAAGTAAATAAGGTTCGCTTTTAGTAGCTTATTTAAAGTCTTTTAAAGGATAAGGATTTCTTCTTTTAATATATTATAAAAGGGCCCTTATAACAGTAGCGGCTTCTTACTATCTTTATTTAAAGTAAAATAAATCTTATAGTCTACGCTTAGTTAAAATAAAGGTTACTTAAGTGCTTTTATAAGTATAAAAATGTTATAGAATCTAAACAGCCACGCCCGGACTCCTTACTTTACTCTTAAGGAAGCCCTACGGAACCCCGCGACGGGAACGCCCAGAGTACGTACTATAAAGGCTCGCCTAAGGAGATACGACGAATATTACCGGTCGGACCTTACTAAGGTTTCCGGGATATAACTATAGAGGGTTAAGAGCCTACCTAATTATAGTTTACGATATCTTTAACTAAGGGAGATACCGTAAAAACTATTAAGCGGATTCCGCCGGTATCTTTAAAGGATTTCTAAGGATTTCCGCGGGATATCCTAACTATAGTTCGACCCGTTTTTAACTATAAAAGCACCTTAAAAAACATAGGATAAACCTTACCGCGATTTTTAAGGGATATTTAAGGATATTTAAAGGATTTCCCTAACTATAGTTTATAGTGTTTTTAACCGGGCTTATATATTACGGAATCTAAACGGCTACGCCCGGACTCCTTACTTTACTTTTAAGGAAGCTTTATAGAACCTTATAACGGGAACGCTTAAAGCACGTACTATAAAGGCTCGCTTAAGGAGATACGATAAATATTACCGGTTAGACCTTATTAAGGTTTCCGGGATATAACTATAAAGGGTTAAGAGCTTACCTAACTATAGTTTACGACGTCTTTAACTAAGGAAGACACCGTAGAAACTATTAAGCGGATTCCGCCGGTATCTTTAAGGGATTTCTAAGAATTTCCGCGGGATATCCTAACTATAGTTCGACCTATTTTTAACTATAAAAGCACCTCGGAAAATATACGATAAACCTTATCGCGATTTTTAAGGGATATCTAAGGATATTTAAGGGATTTCCCTAACTATAGTTTATAGTATTTCTAACCGGGCTTATACTTAGTTTATTAAGCGATTTTATAAGGATATTTATAGTTTACTTTACGTACTACGGATAGTATAGTTAAAGATCCTTAAAAGTAGCTTAAAGGACTAAGTATAAAGTAGCTAGCTATACCTTTAAGAATAGACTAGCTTTTTACTATTTTTAAACCTTTATATACGATTATATACGGTAATTAGTCCGTTATACTAGCTTAACTAGCGGTAATTAGTTTATAGTATTAGCCCCGACTAGCGGTAATTAGTCCGTAGTACCGGCCCCGACTAGTAGTAATTAATCCGCGCCCTATCCCCTTATCCTTATGCTATAAGGCGTAGTAAATAGTAGTAATTCCTACTTATTTAAATAGAAATCCCTTAAATATCCGCTAAGCTAAGAGCGACTATATCGCACGCTTAAGTACTTATCTTATAGGAAGTTAAATACTAAACGATATTTTCTTTAATAAGAAGCTCCTATTAGCCTTTAAGTCTAACCTTAATAATAAGCACCTCTTCCTTAACGCGCTTATAATAAAACTCTAAGATAAGTAGGCCGTAAAAGCGGAAGAGGCTACGGCCTACTAAGCATACCGGTTTAATAATCTCCCTTACCCCTTTTTAAGGTACTATACCGCGATAGCCTATAAAGCTAAATAGGATATAAAATAAGTCTTGCTTAGCTAAGCTAAGACTACTACCCTTTAAGAGGCAATCCGCTTTTAAAATACTAACGAAGGATAGACTATAAAACGATAGAATTTATATAACTAAGTAAACTAAATTCGGTATTACTTAAATAAATCGATTATCCTTTAAATAAAAGAAGTAAAGATAAGCCGACCTTAAAACTATCCGGCTCCCCGCTTACTAAATACCCTCCGGATTAAGCCTATAATAAAGTTACTTTTTCCTTAAGACGATAAGCTTAGCGGATATTTCTACTATATACTACTAATAAAGTTTAGCTTAAGGGCCTTAACTAAAAATCCGCCTTAAAGGATACTTAGTAGTTTCTTAGTTTAGTATTACCGTTTAGCCTTATCCGCTATAGCCGCGCTAACTAAGGCATTTTTAAGACTCTTAATTAATAAAAACAAGCTTCTTATACCGGGGGCCTTACGGCGTACTAAATTCCGGGACGCGTATAAAATAAAAGGTTAAGCACCTAGCGAGAGTATTAAAACTAAGACCTTAATAATAAGCAACGAGAACGCGGTAAGCGATACCCTTAATAGGCTAAACCTATCTATACTAAGCGCGTAGATACTAAGACTAAGTATAGCCTTAAGCCTTTTAGTAGGAATAGTAGTAATATCGAACGAATAATTCCTTAGTCTCCTTTAAGTATTAAGAAAAGAAGACGCGCTTACTAAGCCTTAAGAAAAACCTTAACTATAAGCCGAGGATATAAGGAGATTTAACTTATTAAGACCTTTAAAAGTATCCTTCGACGAAGTTTAAAAAGATAATAAGGCTAGTACGTTTTAAGGAGTAGACCGTTTTATTAACTTTATCCGCCGAAACGCTAATAAAGGCAAGGCCGATATAGACGAATTAGCTATTTAATTGCCCTCCTTCCTTTAAGGAAGTGCGGCGGAATAGTATTTTAAGGACCTCTTAGAACTATAATAAGAAGAACTTAGCGAGCCCGGTATCGGACTAAGCCGATAGATATCTACTTTATAAAAACGGTTTAGAATCCGCTTAAATATAGCAATATAAGCACTTAATAAAAAGCACTTTACTATTAAAGATATAGTAGTAAGATCTAACTTTAAGTCTTAGATATCGCGCTTATAATATAAAGCTAAGGCCGCGCTTTACTAGCTAGACTACTTAATTATAGTGATTTACTAAAAGCTAGACGTTTACTTATAAGAATCCTTATAACGCTTAGTAAGGAACGAGGATATTAATAAATAGATTAACGAATACGAGGAAATTCCTCTTTAGCTATAAGTTAAATATACTTAGGGATCTTAAAAGCACTTACTAGCGCGAAAGAAATAAGTCTAACTTATAAAAAAGCGAGGGCTAACTAGCTATACCCTATATATACTTAAAGGATAGTCCGGAACGCCTTAGCTATCTATTAAAAGCTTACTAAGACTAAAGGTTACGTTTTTAGACCGCTTAGTAAGGATAAATATACCTCGGGCCTTATAGCGCTCGCTAAGTTAAGGAAGAAACCCGCTTAAATAGTTAAGAATATAAGTTAAGGTCCTTTAGCTTAAGAGAGAAGGGACCTTTAAGACTATACGCTTACTAACGCTAAAGCTAAAATAAGTATACCCCGCGACTAAGGAAGGAACTATAGTAAAGACCGATAACTATCTAAAGGATAAAAAGTACGATATAGAAAGAGCCCGGTCGGACACCGATAAAAGCTTAAAGGAAACCGTAATTTATACTATAGTAGACTTAATATAAGAGGCCGATAAAGCGTATAGATTTTGCGGCGAAGTATTCCCCTTAAAGAATAAGCTCTACCGATACGTTAAAGATAAACACCCCCTTAACTTTAGCTAAGACGTTACTATATAAAGACGTAGCTTAGTATAGTAAGTAGTTATTCGGAAGCTATAAAGCGTTTAGATAGTTAAGGCTTCCCCCGATATCTAGCTATTAAACCCCGATAGGCTATTATAATTTACTTACGCACGCTTATTAGTCTATAAAAAAGAAGGGCCCGGGATAAGTATTAAAGCCTATATAGATACCGGGGTAGACTAAAGTCTTATTTAAGCTAACTTAGTAAAAACCTTTTAAAACATAATTATAAACTCCTTTTAACGAATTCCTATTTAAGGAGTAAGAAGAATAGCTACTATTAAATAAGCGGAATTTACCGCTTATATACTAAAAAGGCTAGATAGTAGCCTCGCGGTTATAAAGGTAAAAATCGGCGCTTAAATAGTAAAACGCTTAGCGGCTAATATATTGCTTAGCTAAGACTTTTTAGTTCCTTACTTAAGGGACCTTATTAACTTTACGTTAGTCTTATAAATCGGGGCCTATAAAGGGATTAAAGCCGAAGTTAAGATAGTCCGGCTAAGACTAGTAATACGTAGATAGGTAATTTACTAAGTTATTACGACGATTTTAGTTAGTTCTAGCTACGCCCTACCCGTATACGTCCGGGCGCTGCCGTTAAGGCGTAATATATTATTTTTCCTTAATAACCTTAAGCTCGCTTAGATAATAATATAAAATTATATAAGCTTTATAGCGATAAACTATTTTTAGGAACTACTAATACTCCGCTAAGGCTAAAAAGTAAGGATAATCACGGACCTTAATAAGCAGTTTTAGCTATATAAGGAGGTCGATGCTACTACTCCCTTAGTAGAAGCCCTTATAAAAAATCCGGATAGAATAGACCCCGCTAAGGACTTCTTATAAAAGGATCTTACTATAAACTATAAACTTAAAATCGGCCAAACTAAAGACCTACCTAAACTTATTACTAATAAGGGCGTCCGGATCTACGCTAAAGACCTAAAATATATATTAAAAGTCTAAGATATCCTTTAATTGTTTCCCCGCCTTTAAAAGGATAAGGGAGTAGTATATATAAATAAATCGGAATATATACGTATTCTTTTAGTAAAAGGATAGCAATACTAATAAGTTATATTAAGATTATACCTATTAAGCGATAAAGATAAGAAGGTAGTAAATATAATATTCGGCTAGCTAACCGCGTAAGGCCGATTAAAATAAGTCTACGGGCTAACCTTATTTACGGCGCTAGTATTTATAGTATAAAAGATAGTAAACGGAAAAGAAAAAGGATAAGTAGTTATAAACTTACGGGGGATTAACGCTATTACTACCTTAAACGTATACTTAATGCCCCTTTAAAGCAATATAATTAAACGCTTTTAAGGAAAAAAGTTTATTAGTATAGTAAACGTATAATCGTTTTTTTATTAGTTTTTAGTCTACTAAGACTACTAAGAAAGGTTTACGGTTATAAGCTATCGCGGGCTAAAAAGATTATTAGTAATACTTATAAGCTTTAAGAACTCCTTAGTATATATTTAAAGGTTTATTAATAACGTCCTCTATAGATACTAAGAATACGCGGCGGCCTATATCGACAATATTATTATCTACTCCGATACGGCCGAAGAATACCTTTAATATTTAAAGGCCGTATTCCGCGCCTTTTACGATTATAATATTACCTTATTTAAACTAAAGTCCTTCTTAGCATACCTATCCGTATAGCTCCTTAAATTTAAGGTAGACCCTATCGGCTTAATAAATATAAACAAATACGTATAAGCTTTAAGGGATATCGCGTTCTTAAAGAACCTTTAATAGCTTAAGAAATAAATCGGCCTTATTAAGTAGCTACGCTATACGGTCCCGTATTTCGCTAAGGAAGTTAATATCTTATAAAAACGAAAGATAGAGCTACTCCGGGTAGGATAGGAAGAAGGAGTCCCCTTAAGGGGCTAAGGACGGGCTTAATATACCGTAAAAGCCGCTTTTTAGCCTACTCCGGAAGAAAAAGAGGCCTTCGCGATTTTAACTAAGAAACTTACTAAGCCTTAAACGATTTACTACTTTAACCCCGCCCGATAACTATTTATCTAGATCGATATATCCTAAGAATATAAAGTAGCGGCTATAGCTTTTTACTTAAAAAAAGGCACGGAATAAGATAGAAAGACGCTACTAGCCCGGACTAAGGTCTAGCTTATCGTCTACTTAAGCCGCGCCTTTTAAGGCGGAGAACCCCGATATTAGCTTATAGAACTTAAAGTAGCCGGTTTAGTATAAGCAGTATATAAGCTATGTACTATAATACTATCTATAAGAACGCTATAAGTAGTTATCTTTACCGATTATATAAGCACCTATAGAATCGTATACTAAAAATCCTTATTCTTTATTAATATAAAATTTAATAATAAGCTAGTCCTCGCGTCTTAATACCTAAGCTAATTCCCGCTTAAGGTATACTATATCTTAAGCGTCGAAAACGTTATGCCGGACGCGCTTTTACGTTTACCGCACTAAGACGATAAGCTAGTATCCTTAAACTAAAAAGGGGAATTAAAACGTATTTAAGAAGATAAGATAATAGACTACGTATTCCTTTACGCGGAAGTATTAATTAAATTGCCGCTCCGCTAAAAAATAATTAATAGATATATAGAGGATATACGGTAAGTAAAAATCATAGCGTAACTCGGCGATAAGGATAGGGTCCCCGGACTTTTATTCCTCCGGTTATAAGGGTTGCTATACTTTACGGAGAACGACGGACGCCGGAGACTATATATCCTTAAGACCTACGCTAAGAAGATCGTCGAAGACGCTTATACTAAATACTTTTATACCGGCCGCACGTATATATAATAAGACCTATTTAAAAGCTTCTTAATCCTACGGCTTAGTAGATATATAAATAAGGTTATAGATAGCTATAATACTTATTACTATAACTAAACCGATTAAGGTAAGACGCTAAGATAGCTTATCTTAATTTAAAGCCCGCCGGTTCTATACTATATAATAGTAATAGACTTTATTACTAAGCTCTTAATAGTCTAAGCCGAATAATCCTTATAAAAAGATCCTATAAAGAACTTCTTTAATACTTTACTAACTATAATTAATAAATTCTTAAAAATATATCTCCTTATTCTAAGCAATAACTAGTTTATAGCGGAAGACTAAGTATAAACGTTATATACTAAACTACTTCGCGCTAATTAAGGGATTCTAAAGGGGATAATCTTTAACTAAGATATAAAGTTTACCTTAGTATTTTAAAAGACTTTATAGTAAGCCTTTAAATCGAAGCTTTTTATATTTACCGCTTAGTACCTTTAAACCGACGGCTTATTAAAAAGGCAAAACTAAACCGTAAAAATCGCGCTACGATTCTTTACCGCTAATTTCCCGGACTTACGCTAGACCGATATACTAATCGCCTTTTAGTTTAGCCTTAATAATTCCTTCTCCTTAGTAATTTACGCGGCCCTTAATAAGCTTATTATAAGGATAAGAATAAATAATAGCCTTTAGTTTCTTAGTAACTACTTATACCTACGAAACCGAGAGGTCTTATAAAAAGAAGCTAAGTTAGCTATTGCTTACGCTTAAGCCGCTATAAAAGATAGATATAATAAAAAACACCGCTTACTTAAATTTAAGCCTGGCGATTAAGTCTAGCTATAGCTTAGTAAAAGCTACTACGTCGCGGACGGTAAACTAATAAAGCTTTAAGAAAAACGCACTAAGCCGTTTAAAGTTATTACTAAAGTAAGATAGCTTATATACCGGTTAGATATAAAAAGGTCCCTTAATATTTATCTAGTCGTTTTAGTAGTATAACTACGCTTAGCGGACAAGCTAGCTATATGCTTAAAACTAGTTTAAGATAAAAAGATACCTTACTTAAATAAGTAAGAAGTAAAATAAATCCTATAAAGCTATATAATAAAGAAAGGCGGCGGAAAGCTAAGGAAAGAGTTCTTTATAGCTTAAAAAGGCTAGCTAAGTAGCTATAACTTATAAGTAAATAAAAAAGCGGTCTTCTTACTAAAGATCGTAAAAACCTTCGAAAAAGCATAAGAGGAGTTAGCTACTTAAGTAGTTTAAACGAGAACATAACGCGCGGCCTTTATAACTTAATATAAAACTCTTTAACTAAGAGAATTAAGCGGTTAGGCTTAAGTATAAGACTTAAAAGCTACTATAAGTTATAAAAAACTATAACTTACTACGCTTAAGGTAATTAGTTATTTTAATAATAATATACCGCTATTTACCTTAAGTAATAAGGCCTTTTTAGCCTTTTAGTATATCTATTTAAATTCTCTCCGCCGCCTACCCTCTTTCCTTTCCTTTTTTCCTTTTATAACTATATTTCCCTTTACCGCTAGCTATAGCCCGACGCACCTCGCTTACTCCTATATATATAACCTTCTTTACCTTAAGCTTATAATCCTTATACTCCTATTTTAAGTCCCTTTATCGTTTAATATCTCTTATAGCTAAGATTAGCTATTTTATAATTACTTCTTTAGCCCGCTTTCTTATAAGCCCTTACGCCTTTAATATAAAAGATATAAGCGAGCCCTTAAGCTTTATAAAAACGAGGCGGCTATCCTCTATAGCCTTAAGTCCTTTAGCGAGAGTTAAAACCTTTAGGTTTAAGCTTCTATATTAACCTACGCCGCCTTCCGTAGCCGCGCTTAAGCTAACGGATTCGACTTAAACTATAGCACTATAAAGAACGGCTTATACTACCCTCTCTAAACACTTAACTTAGACGACTCGCCTCCTAGCCTTATGCCGTAGCGAGGTTTAAATAGCCGGTTTCGCGGTAACTTAGCTATACCTCCCGCTTAGCTCTTACCGTTTAAAAGCCCCCGCCGCCTATATATTTTTTAAGGTATAGCCGGAAATCTTTATTAGCGGAATAACTAGCTAATGCTTAATCCCTTAAGGTTAGCTAACCTCGCTATAGTCTTAAGATTTATAGTAGCCGTTATAGTTAGCGGAAACCCGCTTTAGCTAAACGATTAAAATAACGTCCGCGCCGTCCTTAACTATATATCCGAGGCCTAGCTTAACTAGTTTATAGCTAGGTTTATAGCGGCGTTTTAAGCGACTATGGCTAAAACCCTATCTCGCTTTATATATAGTCTAGCCCGTGCTATAAAATCCCCTTCTTAGCCTATAGCTATAATAGGCCTCGAGGACCTATTTAGTCCCGCTTAGCGAACGATTTTCCCGCTTACCGCTATGCTTAGCCCGGCTATATAAAGGCGTACGAGCGCTTTATTATAGTTTATCCGCCGTCCCTCTTTAACTAAAGGAGATAGCAATAACTAGCCTCGCGATATATTCCGCCGCCCGATCTTATAAAAGCCGCTAGTAATAACTAATACGATCCTTAATAGACTTAGCTTTATAGGCCTATATTCTAGCAATAAGATTATAATAATTAAGAGTTTCCGCCTAGCTATAAACTACGCTAAGTTTTACTTATAGGCCCGCGAAGAGTTTAAACGCGACTTAACTTTAACTTAAGCAATAAAGTTCTTAAGCTTCGATATCCGCTTTATCGGCCGCACTAACTACGCGCTTTATATTCTTACCCTTAAGGCCCCCTTTATATAGAGGTTCTTTAAGACTATTAAGCATATTTAAAACCTTAAGAGCAAGGAGTTAAGTATTAAGGCTATTAAGGACTTTATTACCTACTTTTAAGCGGGAATATAAACGTTTAATACCCCGGTACTTACTATACCTATTAATATTAGCAGGACGGCCTACCCTTACTTTAATACCTTCTTAGTAGCTAGACGCGCGTTAGTTAGCGGAAAGGCGTAAGTAGTAGCGCCGCGTAAAAAGGATAATAAGTTAAAAAGCCTAGCGATAGAAAGCGGGGGATAACTATAATAATAGTAGTAAGTAGGATATAATATCTCGCTTATAGGCGGCTTATAAGGCTAGTAAGTAAAACGGGAGACTTAGCGGAGGATTAAAAAACGGCGTAAGAAAGATAGGTAGGATAATAATATAAGATAAGGCCTAAATAAAGCTATCTCTTATAACGTATCCCGCTAAGGAACTTAAGCATTCCTTAGCGCGGAGACTTCTTACTACTTAGTAAGGGCCTGAATATATACCTTAAAGGAGAGTTAGAAAAACTTTACTATAAGTTCTAGCCTGACGCACTAATCGCCTTAATAAAAACGAAGCTATATAATTAAATATAAGGTAAGGATTTATAATAAAGCCGCTTACTAGCTATCTTAAGCTACTTAGCTACTATTAGCCGGATAGGCCGAAAAAAACTATTAAAAGAATAAGGATAGTATACTACTAATATAGTATAAAGACGCTACTATAAAGCTATTACTTAGCACCCCCTTTACTTTATCCTTACTTTAAACCGATAAGGAGGTTAGCTTTTCTTTCTTACTTAAGGGAGTTATTATAAAATCTAGACGGCTATGCCCGGACTCCTTACTTTACTTTTAAGGAAGCCTTACGGAACCCCGCGATAAGAACGCCCGAAGCACGCACTATAAAGGCTTACTTAAGGAGATATAACGAATATTACTAGTTAGACCCCGCTAAGGTTTCCGGGATATAACTATAAAAGGTTAGGAGCCTACTTAACTATAGTTTATAATATCTTTAACTAAGGGAGATACCGTAGAAACTATTAAGCGGATTCCGCCGGTATTTTTAA